>JANHGN010004924.1:84654-97256 GCA_024605025.1 Megaceryle maxima | reverse complement strand
GGTTTGCATCAAACAGACCTGGGATACTGTGCGTGCTACGTGGGTCAGTTTATTTTTGTGCTAGAATGAATTTCAACTATCATCTTCAAAACTCATTTGTCACATAACTCAGAGCTGAAGTGAAAATACCCGACCTGGAAAATACCAATGGACCATTAATATATATTTACTTACAAACTCAACACCTCAGTCTGATACCTCCATTATTATTCTGCTGTGCTTGGGAATGAACTACTTGGTTCTGCATGACTGGCAGGCTAACAAGCTTTGATGGGCAACACGTGCACTTCACTGGAGACACTTCAATAAGCTCAGCACACGTCAGAAGATACACTGCACAGAGCTAAGAGGAAGAGGAATATTGCATTAATGTTTTCTGTCTCTTCCCATAGACCTGCACCAAGGTTTTGCAATGTCTGACCTTTACACTTGGAATATCAACAAATTATTATTTAATCATAAGTGAAACCAATCAGGTGATTTGCCTTTGTTAAGAATTCATTTATTTGAATTACAAAGAAATTATTTCCATTAATTAAATAAAATTACCACTCTGTGGGTATAGATAATCCCAAATTGGCTTTGAGTTCAATGAACTTTGGAGAGGTTCAGTAGCTTAGATGAGACACCACAGGAATGTAGTTATCCAAAGCCATTTCAGGTTCCAGCAGAGGTACAGAACCAATTTGTTCCAGCACAAATCTCCAGCTCATAAATCTGCCAGATTCAAAATGACTCCACACTGACCTAGTATGGATGGCTCTGATCTTAACTCCCAGGACCCGGACTTGTCATAGCATAGGAAAAAATCATTTAGCTATCCATTAGCACCAGTAGTCCCGGGGTTTTTTTTTTTTTACCCAGACACAGAACTGTAACATGGCACAAATTAACAGGATCAGCAACAACATCCAAGCTCCAACAACGCTGCTCCAGCAGGGCCACCGCTGAGCCAGATCTACTACCCAGGGTGATAATTTGCAGTTGGATGAATCCATCCTGGACTTCCTAAGTGTCTGATAGTAATCACAGCATCCAATGTTATCCCAGTTGTCTAAAATGTCTTGTTCTCCATGATCCTGGGTAGCAGAGAGTTGGTTACACAACATCCCAATCAACAGAACATAAATCCGTTTGAAGAAGCTGAAACCTAAAGATAGCACTAAAGAGTTCAGTTTTAATTAGTGTGAAACAGCATCTCATTTTTTCCACCTCAGAGGACATTATAGGATACTTACTGTATTATATAATAGAAAAGTTAAAGTACTGGAGGAGGTTTTTTTCTTTCTTTTTTTTTTTCCCCCCCCCCCCCCCCCTTTGGGTAATATACCAAATATGAAAGTGTCAAATCGTTTCATTTCAATATTTCATGATCCAAAGGAACACTCAAATTTTATTAAGATCTTACACAGTTGGGTTTTTTCAGAAGTTTTGTTTCTCTTCATTTTGAAGCTGTTTAGAATTAACCTCCAATATCCCACTGATGCCTCTTATCACACTGGAGTTGCAGTCTAAGCACTCAAAATAGCCTAATTCTATTTTTAGGGTTCTCTAAAACAATGGAGCAGGTTTTCTATGGAAATTATGAAATTTCCATCCTGAAAAATTCAGAAGTCAGCTGGGCAGGCCCTGATCAGCCTGATCCAGCTGGTCATGCTTTTAGCAGAGGCCAGACCAGGAGTGACCTTCAGAGGTCCCTTCCAACCTAGACTGTCTGCAGTACTGGAGTTCTCTGTGGTGCAACACAGAGAGGTCAGAAGTTGTGCAATGCCTCCAAGAAGGCTGAGTGGGAGCACACTCAAGAAATGGACAATCACCCAGGAATGTCACCACCATCAGCAGAACAATCCTGAATTTTGAGGCGGCAGCAAAAGCAGTGCATTATCTTTTCTCATGCCAGTTTTACATTGCTTTATTTCAAATTCTATCTCTATTTTACCAATAAAACCCTAGTGACTTTCATTATTTTTCACTTGCTTTACACTGACAGAAAGGAGGTGATGTTTTTCATATTTTAATCACCATAATTGCAAATCTACAAATGAACACGTATTGGCAAAAAAAAATACCATTCCCCCCCTCTCCTATTTAAACTCCCTATGAACTCACTAAGTAACCCAAGTTGCAGGAGCACAGAATAACTAATGAAGACATCAGTCCTCTCTCTTTAATGAGAAAACTTCTGTGTGACACAATGCCTTGAAACTAAAAAGATATTTGTACAGAAAAAAAGTAAAATTGGTAGTGGGTCCATATAGCCAAATTACGGTCTAATCCAATCACTAAATTGCCATATGCTCTGTTCTAAGCAATCAGCCAGTTCCCTACCACGACTCTCCAGAAATAACTGTGCTTTGCAATTGCCCAGCTGGGTATTTAAAATGTTCCACAAAGGTCTGGTGCCATCCATTTGGTAGAAAAGGACATCACATCATCGTGGTCCTTGCAAATTGATCTAATTTTTATTTTTGAGAACAAGTGTTGCAAAGAGAATAACAAATGCAGGCATAAACCCCTGAAAATGTAAACAGCTTTGAAGTACCTTTGTGGATATTTATAGGAAGCACTAATGGAACTGAGAGAAAAGTCAGACATCTCCAGGTTTGCCTCCCAATTTACTAGGTTTTAGACAAAGATCTGTAATATGTATAAAATGCACTCAAACTATTAGGCAACATCTTCTTTCCAGTCTAAAACTGGGATCAGTATTCACTCCTTGCCCACACAGAAGCCCTCAGAGATGCATCAGGATACAGACACCAATTCTTTGAACGAATGTTGTCTTCTCTTGGGGATTTACAAACAATTCCCCAGCTTGAATGTTCTCTTTTTATGAAGTGTATATCCCAACAGGGCTAAAGCAAGACTTGACTAAGAGACATATTAAGTATTAACTGATAATCACTCACGTGTTGTACGTTAAGACTGTAGTGAAAAGATGAGAACAGCCCTCAAACCAGGGACCAGAATCTGCTCCCACCAGTGCCTGGAGCAAAGACCTAAAGCCCTTGTTCCTCTTCACCTTCTCCAGAGCATACTCTGACACATGGTCAGCTGCCAAGGGACAGAGACCTTCCATCTGCACCTGGAAGACCTTCTTCAGACATGGCAAAGTGGCCGGCTTCAGCCACCTCCCAGGGAATGCTTCAAACTCAGGACAAAGCTGGATGCGAACAAAACTGAACAATACTGGGTACACCCAACTCTTCTCCTGGGTTTCCTACAAAAGGCCAAGCTGAGCTTCAAGACTTTGCCTTGCTCATCCAACCGCACTCACAATCCGTTCCGGTCACTGGACAGCGTGACATCAGGCAACAAACAAAACTTTGCATTGGACTCTGAGGTCTTCAGAAGAACCAGCATCTCCCATTAGCTGCCTAAAGATTGGTAGTTATACTGGGCCAGCTGAAAAGGACCTCTGCAGCAGATCAAGTGTCTCTATGGACTCTAACCACTTTAATTTGTGTGTTTGTTTTCTTTTAAACAAGTATCAGATTTCTGATACTTCAAATGAAATATGAAAAAAAGAAAAAAGGTATTTTATCAGCATTTAAAGGCAAAAATATCCCAGTGAAATCATTTAAATGCTTTCACCTCTTCACAGAATCACAGAATGGTAGGGGTTGGAAGGGACCTCCCAAGATCATCGAGTCCAACCCCCCTGCCAGAGCTGGGCAAAACTAGAGCAGATCACTCAGAAATGCATCCAGACAGGTCTTGAAAATCTCCAGCAAAGGAGACTCTTCTCTAAACACAGAGAAAACAAAATTCTCCTCAAATACTAGAATTTTCACAGCAGAGCTCAACAATATTCTCTCTCTACCTATTTGCTGACAACGTGACCAAAGAGTACCATAAGAACTCAGGAACATCTGGCTGGATTAATTAAATCCCTGTTTTTTCATAAGGAGAATTTATTCTTACGTAGTTCAAATTTCAAATTTTCCAATATCAAATCCTCTCAGTCACAGTAGGAATTCTGGAACACATTTTAAAAGCATGCTCCTTTGCAGCTTCACAGAAGGAATTCAACTCATGGACCATATGTATTTACATATCACTGTACCTGACCAGTCTAGAGTATAGAGACCTAGTGTATTTGCCTATTTGCATATTTACAAATACAAATTGTACCCTCCCTGAAACTACTCTGGACACAGAATTATATTAGGAGCCTTAGATTTGGGATAGTTGGAAAAAAAAAAAAAACAAAACAACTCAGAAAGTCACGCTAAGGCAAAGAAGAACACTTGGAGCATCCTCCTCTCCAGGCCTAGTTAATAGGATTGTTTTTACAGAACAAAAGAACAAAGCATAAATATTTAACTCTGACGGCCTGCAAGCGCTGTATCATTTTCCTGTCAGTATGGGTAACGTTCCTGCTCACATTTTTATTTGCTATCCAATTAGTAGATTAACATAAGGACCACTTGCCACCTCTGCACTTGAGGAGACAGTGAAGATCACCCAGGCATTGCTCAGTTTTAGCAAGGGTGGGAACACTCTGGGCTTGGGGGAGAAGCAGGCCTGCAGTATTTTCCTCACAAAGCCAGGCCACAGAGCAGCTGTTCACTGGGACCAAAACCCACTGTTATTTGCAAGACTTCAAATCAGCAATACAGTTCTTAAAACTACTTTTATTCTTATGCCATTCCTTTATTAACAAATAATGTCAATTAGTATTTAATTGTTCAAACCTGAGATTTTAATTGTTCACCTATCAGTATGGGAAATCTCTTGGCAGCTCTGGAGGCTGTGTGAAAATGAAATTTTTTGTTTAATTATAAATTGGTTTTGCTGTAATAGCAGAGGCTTTAATTGAAATATTTTAATTAAGTGCTCGAAGCAACACAATGCCGGCTTTTTGCTGGAGCCTGGCTTATCTAACAGGCTGGAGTTTCACATTTACTCAGCTCCTGTGCTGAACTTTACAGGCTGCTACATAACCAACTGTAACTGCTGCTTCTGCCTGGCTAGTGGCAAGTAAAAAGACAAACAGCGAGCGCACTCAACTCCACGTTAATAAGTTGGGCAGGAACAAGGGGCGGTTACGACTGTTTCAAAATCATTCAAGTGAGCGGAAGATAATAGTTGAAGCATCTTGTTCAAAATGTACAGTGATCTCCACAGCTATACTTCCTCCCTTCTGGCAGCTCTCCCAGGAGGAACAAGTGGCAGTCAGATTGCTCTCCAGCGGAACACAGACAGGGAATGCTGCTCCCTTCCGCTCCAGATCAGGGATAAAAAAGCCAAAATGGAAGTGTTTGGAGGGTTCATAAATAGCAATATCAACACTATTAAGGTTGCAGGAGTGTGGGGAAGGCAGAAGGGTTGAGTGCTTTTTAATAGATTCATTTCCAGTTTTGAACGTTGCAGAAACAACGCTTCTGTCTCTGGGGTCCCTCCTGATGGTGCTGACAATAAAGAAATGGCATCTAGAGATACTGAGAACAGCAGCAGCAGAATGTCATTCTTGTAAAACACCATTTATCCAAAAATTCTGAAGCTTTCTGGAAAGAGAGGTCAGGCAGGTGCTATTATCCTGAAAACATGGGCCCAAAGAGCAGAACGCGAACTCTGACCACCTGCACCAAAGCAATCTGCAAACATCTGCATGGCTGTTTTGAGAACATGGCTATACAACTATTTATCTGCTATCATTGTGTTGGGTAAAAAACCCAAGCCACCCAAGTTTTCAAGCACTAGTAAATATGGAAACTACTTCTGCAATAGAATAAATGAGCTAAAAACCATTTATACTTCACTGCAGATCACATCAACAGAGTAGCTTGCAGGGAAACCACATGAGAAGGAGAAGAGGCAAGGAAGTACTTACAAATGAAAGATACTGAAATATATATATGCCTGGGCTAACAAGATTTGTGAGAAAGAACTTTCCATGCTTTGCAATAACAGGAAGACGCTGTTATTAAAAAAAAAGTTCTCTTCCTTTCTACTAGACAGTGCCCTCATTGATCCAATAACCTAAGATCAAACAAGAGATATCCACAACAAGGTTCCACTCTATCTGACAGTAGATTAATTACAGAAGAACACAGTGATTCACACAACATATCTTGCCTTCAGCAGAAAACTTGGGAAGAAGAGAGGAGGACAAATACTTAATGCAGTCACATAAAAAAAAAAATAGACAAAATATTATTTCAGAAATATTATTTCAGGAATATTATTTTCAAAAAGAATTCTTTCAAGATATTATTTCAGAAAACAAGCAATGTCTGGGTCAAGTAAGTAGGTAGAGTAATATGTAAAATGTAAGGATGGAGCACTGCAGGGTGTTCCTTGCCCTATTTCTTTCATATTCCTGTTCTGTAATGGCTAGTACAATGCATTCTGACCTTCCGAAGGAGAAAAGCCTGCCAACTAATCTTAGAAGCCAAGGGCAAGAGATTAACAGAGGAAATGAAGAGCTCTGGGCTTCAAAATCCACCTTCTCCAATTTCCCCTTCTTCCATCTAAAATGCATAACAAAGCTGTTATGAAAGCACGTGTTGTAGAGGTAAAAAAAACATTCGGTGCTTTTAAAAATCTCTGAGTCAAGAACGTGGCCAAAACCCGTGCCTGAAAGCCAAAGAGGCCTGTCAAGAGTTTGCAGGGTAATAAATTCAGGAAAATTAAGAAATTCTCAGCTGGTAGAGATGACTTTAGCACCTTTAATCCACATTGCTATGCTGATCCATACCAGCTGCAGATCTGAGCCTTCTTCTGTGTTGTGCTATTTTTAAGTAGCTAAACTTCAGCCTTGAGAACAATTGTTTAACCCTATGACACGGTCCTGAAAGACAAGTACAATGCAAGTAAAAAGGAGCCATCACCAACGTGTCCCAGTCACTCACCGAATCTTTCCTGTGCCCATCAACTCTTACTGGTGCTATCACATTACCTACAGCTGCTCCTGAGTCTCTGCTGGGAGCTACAATGATACACAGGAAACCCCTCCGTAAGTGGAAGCCTTTCTGCTTTCAACATTCCCTCTTGCTCAGACCACTTATGCCACCTGTGTTTTCTATTAGTCACCTTGGTGGCCTGTAACATTATCAGTCTGGGAGGGCAAGATGTAACCCCAGCTTCTGTGTCACCTTACCCAATCACTTCTTCCACCTCTTACTCTCCCCAGGAAAATGAACTGCAGCACCTCTTGCCATCAAGAGATTTCCTCAGTCTCCATAGTGAGAAAACAAAATTTCCCTGGCAGCACCTAGATCTATTAAATCATCCAAACCCAAGCTTTAGGAAGGAAACTGATGGATTTTTTTGGAAGAAAACAGATGGCTGATGTCATCTCTCAGACACTCACCAGGGTGACAATGGCACATTCAGCAGTCAGTTGAGCAGCACTGAACAGCGTCCGGACAAAGCGGTAAATCTGTTTCTGCTCCGGGTCATGTTTGTCATAGTCTGGTGGCACTTCGGATTTCTAAGGAAGAAATACTTCCAAATAGGTGACTGAAACAAAATGAAGCAGACAGAAAGAAAGACAGTTCACATGAAAAGGAGAAGAGGCAGATGAACTTACCGAAAGGGGATGGAGGTTTTCATCAAAAATATCTAAGAGCATTCTTCCGTCTGTGTCCCTAAAAAGTATTAAAACCAAAGCAGCGTTATTATCTGAACACGTCAGCACACAGCTCTCACGGACACAAGGGTACCACTACAACCCCCATACTCTTCATGCTGCAGGGAGCTTAGAAACAGTGCAGAAATGTGATTTTTTCAAATAGAAGTTGGACCTACTCTGCCACAAGGTTCACGTGTAATATGAAATCCATGTTGCTAAAATATTCAGCTTTCAATGCTCAAGATGTAGCTTTTTTTGCTCTCACTCAGGAAGCTTTACAGTATTTTATAGTACTACTATAGATTTATAATAAAAACAACCCAGCTTATTGTCCTTTTCTGAATTGCATCATGTTAATCCTTGCAATCTCTTAATTCCCCCTCCTCCTTTATTGTCAACATCGTGAACAACTATGTAACGCTATATTTACAGTTATCCTTTAGTTAAGACACACATACAATTTTTATTTGGAAAATCCTATCCCACTAATGGTAATCAGAAAGGAGTACATTAAAAATATTCAGAAAAAAATTATCTTCCTATTCATTGGTTTTAAACTGATGCAACTTTAGAAGCACAACATTCAGTATGCAACGTTAGATTTTTGCTGAGTGTAATCTTGGCAGGAACATTAACAATCACAAAAGTGAGGGGTAGAACAGTACCAGTCAGAACTGGACACTTTCTGGACAGATGCATCCATGTGACCTACTTATTACAATCCCATCTTTATTTATAGTATCCCTGGTACTCTGCTCATAGTCGTTGAAAAAAAAAAAAAAACCACTGAATATGTTTTCTGTCTTTACTCAACAGCACATGTCTGTCTGAGCATGCAATCACGAGTTCTGCAGTGGATTCATGTCTACAAAATGTACTTAGTAGCAACTAACATTTAAGCCTCAGCATCTGAAGGTGGTATTTTTTTTTTTTCTAAATAATAATAAGCACCTTTCTTTAAAAAAAAAAAAAAAATCTAAATTTAAACAAACAAACACAAAAAATAAACAAAACAAGAAAAACCACAAACCAACCAAAACCAAACCCAAACCAAACCAACCAACCAAAAACCACAAAAAAACCCCCACACAACCTAGATCGAGGTAATTACTAGAAAATTCCTAATGAGCAAGGATTTAGGTCAGACTCTTTACCCCTACAGAAAAAAACCCCTAGAATCTTAATGCAGAAGTAGTCTCCCTGGAATCACTGATGTGCTACAGTAAACTGTGGCCCTTCACAATGAGAAGAGAGAAGGAATTTCCTATCTTATCATAGTATCATTCAGGTTGGAAAAGACCCTTGGGATTGAGTCCAACCATCAACCCTACTCTACAAAGTTCACCCCTAAACCATGTCCCTCAAAACCACATCTAAACGACCCTTAAGTACATCCAGGGATGGTGACTCAACCACCTCCCTCCTTATTTCTTCACGCTGCTGATTGTTATGAAGGCACATCAGATTGCCCTCAAAAAATCTTATGAAAAATAAAAGAAAAACCAAAACATCCATGACCAAAAAGAGCTGATAGATTTTCATCTTCAGTAGAACAAATGCACATTGCTGCATTTCAAAAATGAACAATATTTCACAGAATCACAGAATGTCAAGGGCTGGAAGGGACCTCGAAAGATCATCCAGTCCAACCCCCCTGCCAGAGCAGGGTCACCCAGACCAGATCACACAGGAAGGCGTCCAGGCGGGTTTGGAATATCTCCAGAGAGGGAGACTCCACAACCCCCCTGGGCAGCCTCTTCCAGTGTCTGTCACCCTCACAGTGTAAAAAATTCTCCTTATGTTTATGGGAAACTTCCCATGCCTCAGCTTCCACCCATTACCCCTTGTCCTCTCATCGGGCATCACCCAGAACAGCACAGAACAGAATGGCCTAGGATGGAAGGGACCTTAGAGATCATCTAATCCAACCTCCCTGTCACGGGCAGGGACGCCTCCCAACTAGACCAGGGTACACAGGGCTCTGTCCAACCTGGCCTTGAACCCCTCCAGGGAGGGGGCAGCCACAGCATCTCTGGGCAATTTATTCCAATGTCTGCCACCCTCGTGCTGGAGAATTTCTTCCTGAGATCTAATCTAAATTTATTCCCCTTCAACTTAAACCCATTTCCTCTTGTCCTATCAGTCAATGCTCTTGTAAGAAGTCCCTCCCCAGCCTTCCTGTAGGTTCCTTTCAGGTATTGGAAGGCAGCTATTAGGTCCCTATGAAGTCTTCTCTTTTCAAGACTGAACAATCCCAGCTCCTGCAGCCTATCCTCATAAATGCTCCATTCCCCTGATCATCTTGGTGGCCCTCCTCTGGACATGCTCCAGTACATCTACAACTTGCTGTCAATCCTTCTGGTATAGAGAATGGGCTAAGGAAGTAGGTGAAGAAACCTTGTATATTCCAAGAGGTAAACTGAAATAACCACTTCAAAAAAACCAAAAAAACAAAAAAAGAGGTCAAATCCATAAAATTCAGAATTACATATTAGAAGAAAAATATTTTTGTTCCCCTAATTAAAATGCTTTGTGGGGAATTGTTCCCATTAAATTCAACTTAAACAATTGGAGTTTGTTTTTCTGGATAACAGGCTACCAAAGGGGACCGGAGGAGGTCAGGCTTTAGCAACAGCTCGATTGTCCAAATATTTATTTCAAGTGGACACGACTGGCCAGTTCTAGCAATAGTGGACGTGAGCTGTGGACACTGGGCTCTGGAAGGGCTGGTTTGGGCCTGAAATACCCTGACAAACCACTTCTTCCTATCGAGCGGCTCTGAAACGCCAGATGTGCTGGAACAAGGGGAGGAAGGAAAGCGTGTTGGCAATCTGAGTGTATGTTTGACTAGGGAAGGAAACCGGGTAATGAAAGAAGAGAAAAGACACGAGGGAAGGGAGCAGTGGAAGTAAACAATGATAAAAACTTCAGATAAATGAATCTTGGCTTTCTCACAGAGCAGCAATAGAGTAATTTCACAACTTTGCCAAAGGTGTTTTCTCCCCCCCTTTCTCTCTTTAGAGGCATAATCTTATTCAAACTAGTAAATTTGGATGAAAATGATAATTTATGAATCTTTGGCTTACCTATTAATTTTCCTATATTGCAAACCAAGCAGTCAGACTCTCAGATGCCTGCAGATCTTTTAAGCCCTCTACAACTACAGAAAACAGTAGACTTCTTTCTGACCTAAGCTATGTCTAAGGGGATGGCTGTTAGGCAAGGAGCAGGTGAAGAAAGCAGTGAATCACAAAGAATTGTTGTCACTAGCAATCCTTTTCTGAAGGCGTTTTTGCCAGCGGTCCGATGGAACAGAAGGAAATAGTCCCATCAAAAGCACGTGTGATGCGGGCCTAATGATCTGGGGAGGGCTTGGTGTTCAGAAGGGATCTAGTGGTGTATGTACCTCTTCAGTCTGGTTTTCAGTTGGGATCTGTAGTGCTGGCACTTGACAAGGGCAGAAGAGATGCTTCCTTCCACAATTAGAGGTCTTAAGTTTTCAAACAAAGCATCTCGTAGCAAAGCGCTAACTTCTATTTGATTAAAATTAAACTCACGGCTGTCTAAAGCATTTTAGCCAAATCTAAAATAAAGATTTAAAAATGTTATAAATTTATAAAGATAAAATAAAATGAAGACCTGAAAAGCCAACTTTTCTCACCAGCTTGTAACAGCATTTAGCCAAACTTGCTGGTAATGAATAGAGTCAAACCTGAGGTGATTGGTACTCATTCCTCTACCCGGTCCCTCCCTAAGCTTCCTTAAGTAGTCCTCTGTAGAAGGAATTTTAGAAGTAGGAAGATCAACTCAGCTGTAGTGTTGTTGTAAAGGGCAAGATGATTTCCATTATGATTCTCTTTCCTAATTGATTTTTATTTTCTAGCAAGGTCTTTTGCACTATATATGAAATCCTGTTGTTGAGAATAATTTAATTCTTGCTTTAGAGAAGTGACAAGATTTAATCTCTTAATTCCATTGAGGGGAGAAAAAATTAATAGAAATTTTCCTGAAAACACAGCACAATTAAAAATAATGGCAGTTTTAGACAAAGACAAAACTAAACAAAGCCCAGGCTGTACTTCCGTGTAAAGAAATCCTTCTCTGGGGAGAGAAAATGAACATTAAAACTTACTCTTGATTTTAAAGAGCTATTTATACCCAGGTAAAATAGACACAAGTTGCTTTTTTGGGAGAAATTAATGATAAAAATCTTCTAGATATGGCTTTGTTTTGTTGTTTTGGGTTGATTTTTATTTTTATTTTTTTCTTGGGGTCAAAAAATTGACAAGTGATTTTGGGATGATATGTAAGAAACAGAAAATTCAGTTCTGCTACAGAAATTTCAGTTTTCTGTTTAAAGCAGAGAAGGAAGAAAGCGTTTTTACTTTAAACAAAATGTACTTTTTTCCTTTTTTCTTTCTTAATAATCATCTTTTTCCATCAGCTTTGCCTCAATATCACATTTTCTCTCTTTATAAGCACAATGCATATATATTTACCTGTATTTTCCTCAATGAACTAATTGGTAGTCTGTTTAGTTATGAAGATGGATTCTCCATAGTCTATTCTAAAGGGACAACCACCAGGTTGCCACTTGGGTTAGCTCTTCAGAGATGTCTTGTTCTTCTTGAAGTGCCTTAACTCAGAGTCTATAGAGTTTTAGTTTTTTTATCTTGTGAGATGGAATCACAAAATCCTATTTTTGCATGTTCAAATTTGTGCCTCTTTCCTCTCAGTAAACTCCACTGTTCATGACACCTGACTATTTATTGTAGCCTCTCTGCACTGGTCACACCTCCATGTGCTGTACAGCTTATTCACTCTCTTTAAATACAACTTTAAAGAAAGGCCAAATGAAAATATTAGAGATCAGAAGATGAACAATCCCCACTGTCAATCCAGGCTGGGGGAGGAGGTGACAGAGGCAGCCCTGCAGAAAAGGACTCGGGGGTGCTGGGAGAGGAGGAGCTGGACAGGAGCAGCCAGGGTGTGCTCGCAGCCCAGAGGGCCAATCCCATCCTGG
>JANHGN010004924.1:59260-76957 GCA_024605025.1 Megaceryle maxima | reverse complement strand
GTTCCAGCCTCTTCATCATCCTCATAGCCTCCATTGGACTCTCTCAAGTAGATCTCTGTCCCTCTTGAACTGGGGAGTCCAGAACTAGAGAAACCCCCTTCTGCATCCATTTCAATGGGATAAGTGCACACCTGAAATTGTACAGGAGCTTAATGCCTTCACATTTCAAATCCATCGCGGTCAAACACAAAAATCTTCCATTTAGAGAAGTCAAGGGAGCTCTATGTGAGACAACTTAGAAGAGCTGAGAAAGTACATAAAGCCTTTGAGGAAATTAACCAAACCCTCTAACATTAACGGGATCCTTCTCAGGTTCTGGCCCACAATTAAGGCTGACATAGGGGGTAAAGAAAAGACTGGTATAGCTCCTTTGGTACATCTTCATATAGAAACATGACAGTGAGCTGAGAACACATGGAGCCTTGACAATCTCTGCTATTGCAAATATTTACAGACTAAAAGAACCTCACTGATATGAAATGGGGTTCACTGTATATGTACTTTAACTTGCAGTAGTAATATTTTTGTACCCAAGCTGAGATTCAGTAAATGTCATGCAGGCTTCTCAACTTCAGCAAGACTTTTGACTTCATCTTGCTTAAAAATGCAAAAAGGGAAAACCAAGGAACACATGTCAGGTAAAAACTACTTGGAAAACTATACTCTGATTACCCAAGGATCGGACCAAACTGGAAAGCTGAAGTAAGAGAAATTCCACACAACTCTGGTCTATTCAATGTAAAATACTGAGCAAGAACTTTGATAACAGAATCAAGGTATTTTTTTACTGAATTTGCAGCTGGAGTTAACTTGCAGAGGACTCTTTTATGAAAAAAAGGAAAACATCAGATAGGATTTATAGTTACCACGTATACAACACCCTTCCACTCTGCTCAGCTGGCATTTTATGTTCAGTTTTTAACCACTGCACTTCAAGAAAGATGAAGTGGTTTCAGAGTCAGGAAGAGACAGCAGCAAAATGAATCAGAGGTTTGAAAGACCTGATTTAGAAAGAAAAGTGGAAAGACTGGAGTTTTCTCCAGGAACAAAGCAACAATAATGGCCTTAAGTCGTGTTGAAGGAAGTTCCAAAGAAGGCAGCCTTGTTCTCCATGACCACTGTGGATGCCATAAGAAAGAGCAGCCTTAGATTGAACTAGGAAAATTTAAGATTGGACATGAAACTGTGAGAGGAGGTGATAGCAAAATAAATAAATACCCAAACAATGCTTTTTCTAATAGCAGGGATAACTTGAGTGATCTGAGCAATGATAGAATGTCCATCACCAAAAGCTGTCAACAAAAGGTAGAACAAACATATGCCAGGAATAGCTTAGACACAGGATTCCGCTCTTAGGCAAGAAACCAGACTGAACAGTCTCTTGAGATGACTTCTGGACCAATTTTCTATAATTTTTCTATTTCTTTTGGTGGAGAGGATTCATACCTCTTTACTCCAAAAGCAGCAGTTCTTTTTCTCATTTCAACTGAAGACTTTCATTAAGAAATGCTGACACTGTAAGTTACAATGAATACATAATAGCTGGTTTGTGGAATTTCTTTCTTTACAGGAAAAATATATGTAATAAAAAAAAAAAACCAAAACAAAAAAAAACCCAACCTGCTTTATAACTTGCCTTTACATGGATTACAGAACAAGCTTTAAGAGCTCAAGATTTAATGTACTTCCATTAATGCCAAGTGTTTCTAGCACTTAAACCCAGCCATTTTTCCCCCTTGCACAGCTAGTACTAAAGAAATATCATCGTTTTATTTTTCTCCCAGCTTCATCTTGAAACTTTCCAACTTTCCAAATCAAATTTGTTTTAAGATGCTTGAACAACAGGATTAACTTGAAGTTTCCATGAAATATATCTTATCAGAAACAGAATGGCTTAGTTTGCCATCAAAATCATACAAGCTCTGCAGAACTGTTTCTATGTACCTGCTATGAAAGGAAGCACAATGAATTCCTAATTCACAATGAAAAAACACAAAAGCATGGATTTCTCTCAGCCTTCATATTAGCATCCCCCTGAAATTAAACCTAAATTTGTGGAGAAAGAGGAAGTGTTACTTTTTTTTTTTTTTTTGGTTAAAATCATCATTTCAGGGTGGTTTCCAGTAGAAATGCACCCTCAGAACTGACCAGAAAGGGTACCAGCCAGCTCTGTCCTGGAAGCACTTCAGCAACACTAGAATGGCACTCTGCCCCGATGATGCTCAGCAGGATTTGCTCATTTGGGTGCAACACTTCCCTAATGAAGCTACACAGCTTTTGTACCCGGAGCTGGTCTTCAGCCAGTCAGCTTCCAGTTTGGCAGAGGAGCTTCAGCCTTTTTTCAGCGTTCTTTTGCACTTGTCCATCAAAAGGTAATTTGTGGCTTCTGTCTAAAATAATGATAGCACTGTCTCTTCTTCCCAGCAAACCAGGTGTAAGTTGCTACATGGTTTTAAAAGGTACTATTAAATAGCATTTCCCCCCATGGAAAAATTGATGCCTGCTTGCCCCTGTCTGTGGAGTCGTGCCCATCAGCTTCCAGGCAGGAGAGGCTGGCCAAAGTTCTAGTAGGCAAAATTGGCATGTAAAGGTACACATGAAGCCAAACTACAACAGCAAGCAAAAAAAAAAAACAGGACTGCTTCTGGCTTGGAAAAAAAGGAGGTTCCTATCTTGGGGATCTTCTGTTGCTTCAGGATGTGATTTAGTTCTAACAAATTTTTTTACAGAAGAAATGTGGTTTTACAGGTCAACAAAGTGCTTCCGAAATCAAGCAAGTCACGCAACACAATTCTTGGCATGGCTCTGCAAAGCTCTTGCATTTATTTTCATCTTGCATAATTTGATACCAGAGCACAACTGTCTGCATTTAGTGGCTAGATATGGATATAGTCACCTCCTCAAAAGCTATAGGGAACTGCATCATTATATCCTTACCCTTCTATGCCAGTATCTACAATAAAAACACCCACTGAAACTCATCGGTCTTGGTTCAGTCAGTGGGTTAGTTTCAGCACTGTTTGATAATGTTCAAAACTGATGCCTGGGACTAGATCTGTACTTGCAAGCTCTTTGCTCTCAAAGCTTGCCCTTACTCATGTCAACCATGGGAAACTATGGGAGCATTCCACCGAGCTCCTGGGGGACTCAGCAACCACTGGTAAACTCTTCTGCAGCACACACGGGCCCTACTTAGCCACTGATAAAGCACCCTGCTTTACAAACCTGAAAGATTAAATATTTCTCTGAACACTTAAAAGCAGCTCCAAGGCTTATATTTACATAGCATATAATTGCTAGTGTTGTGCAATTTGACCAGAGGGACTTTACTAGGCTCTCAGCACAGCAAGTATTGTATAGCAACCTTGTTAAAGGACTCTCCTGTGTGCTCTCATTCTGCTGGAAAAGTTATCTTTTGTTCCTCCCCTACAAAAAATTGTCACTTCATATAACTCATTGACTTGAGGCTGATAGGAGAAGTAAAATTCTTCACCCTAGAGGACAGGAAAAGAAGGAAGGGACTGAAAGATATTAGAAAATAAATAAGTAAATAAATAACAAACAGTAAATGTAGGTAAGCCATTAAAGAAAACCTGTTCATTCTAACTTAGAGGAAGTCTGAAAAGGCATTTTAAACAGCAACTGTTAGGAATGGCATCAGCGTAGGGAATCAGCTGGATGGGCCAGATGGCCTGTAAAGGCCCCCTCTAGACCTGTTTTGTGTGATCTTGCAATGGAGCGGAGCAAAGATCACATTAAGCAATCTCTAGGAGAGCTTCAAGAGCACATGAGAAGCCTCTAATCTACCTTCCAGTTTATCTTGTTCCTCTCTTTGAGTAAGGAATGTTAATTAAAATATGGTAAAGAATTTGGATAGCAATTATAAACCTTTAGAATGGCAAGCCTCGGGCAGTCCTCTTAAAACCAACATTTCACATTTTATGGTGTGCTTTGCTTTTTTCACAGCCTAAGCTACTTTTCGGACTGTGTTCTCATTTCAGCATGTATCTTATTTACTCTTATAATCACTAGCTGAAAGTGTTTGATTACCAGTCACCTGCCTAACACTTTTACAATAGGGAAGGAGAACAGCCTCTTTATGCAATCTGACAAGAAAATTCAGGGGCTACACAGGAGCAAATACCACACATCACTTCAAGCATGCAAAAAGGCTCACAGCAATTGCTTGTGCCAGACCACGTGCACCAAAGGAACCCTCCATCCTCTGCTAGTCCTCATCAGCAGGACTGCCACTGGGAAGAAGCTTCCCCTGATGTGAATCACTAAAGGGTCACTTACAGGGACCAGGGTTCTGAGATGACAGGAACTTCTCTCCAGGATGCTGAAACAAATTTTGGTCTATACCCAGATTGTTTTTTTCTACTTGGAATGATAAAAACCATATTAGTTTCCTGGGATCTGAACATCCAATTGCCAGGTAGCAGACAGTGAAGTCATATCCAGATTCCTAAAGATGATGCTGAAAGGAAGCTGTTGCTCGATGTCTGATGAAGGGTCTCCAGGATATAAAAAAAACCTGCAGAAGAACAATATGGCTTCCTTCCTTCCTTCCTTCCCTCTTCCTTCCTTCCTTCCTTCCTTCCTTCCTTCCTTCCTTCCTTCCTTCCTTCCTTCCTTTCCTTCCTTTTCTTCCTTTCCTTCCTTCCTTTCCTTCCTTCCTTCCCTCCTTCCTTCCTTCCTTCCCTTTATCTTCCTTCCCTTTGCCATCCCTTTATCTTCTTTCAGAAATATTCCAATATGCAAAAAACATCCCTTAAGACTGTATCTTGTCAAAAAGAGAAGAAAGTCCTTCAGTAAGCAGAGCATTTTTAATCTTGTCTGAATAAGAAAATTTCTAGGGAAAAAAAAAAAAAAAAAAGAACTTTTCCCTCCCCCCGTTGCTCCTTTCTCCTGGAAAAAAAAAAAAAAGGATAAAATAAAAAATAAACCAGTACAAAGAAGTAGCTACTGCAAGGAATAATAAAAACTTCACTCTTTCTGCACCCATCCCCCCAAAACCCCATAAATCGTGTCTTCCTGTTTGCTCTCCTTGTACAGGCAGAGATACTGATGCAATCTCTCTCTGAAAAAGGAAACACCTCTATCTCAGTCTGCATCTTTATCCCCCTTCAGCAGCTTGACTAAGCAGATTAAAAAAAAAGACAAGTGCACACTGAAGAGGCATTAAAGCCATAACAAAAACCAACTGCCAGTTGAGCAGGAAAGGGAAGTAGAGTCTGTTGCAACTGCTTAGCAATTAAAAGAGGACAGAAGAAAGTAAATGCACCAGGTATGCTGCAGTGGGTAAATTCCAGCATCTACAGGGATGAAAAGGATCCAGCACCATCCTCAACCTGTCATCGGTATCCTTGGGCATTATGGGAAGACTGAGAGATGACAGCTTCTTCATAGCACCCCACTTTAATTCCCTTATCCACCCCAGGAAAAGAACAGCTGCTGGTTTCTTCCACTGCACCTACTGACAAGGTGAATCTGAAACATGGTAACTGCCAGCCCTTGACAAAGCACAATCAAGCCAAGCAGGAATCCACCACTTGTATCTGGGGATTAAATTGACTGAAACTATTCAGCCAATTAAAAGAGTCTACAACCAAAAGCCAACAAGAAGAGAGAACAACAATGATGTGATCACACTGAGAAACTGCATTTTAAATGAGGAAGAGTCAATATTAAATTAATATTTTTGATAGGTAAGACTTTGAAACCATATTTGTATAAACTACTACGCTCATCTGTTACTACACAGAACTTGACAAGCAGTTAAAAAAGAAAAAGCACAACTTTTCTTCATACTTCTCTTGCTGGCCAGCCACCCTGGTCACTTGGGAGATGTTCAGCTCTGCTTGCAAAGTAACCCATAAGAGACTGCACAACAGGATAAAAATATTTTGTTCCTCATCTTAGTTACCTCAAATGGAGAATAAGTATAAAAGACTTACAAAAGAAAAAAAAAATAAAGAGGAAAAAGATGCCCTTACAGAAAACCCACAAAAAAGCACTGCATTATGGTGAGGAGCTCTTGTAAAAGGAAGACAAAACAATACTCCAAAATTTATGCCCCCTGCCTTGTTTCCTTCTGAGGAGATCTGGGGAACCAGCACTCAACAAGAAGAAGGAAACAGATGAGTAGCAATAGCTAATAGCTCCTGTTAGAAATGCACTTAGCACACACTGAAAAACAGTGGGAAAGAGCTGATCAGCCAGTGGGGTACACCATAAATTCACCTATCGTGTAAATACTACCCAGCATTTGTCACATACAATTAATTGTTAGGTCTATTTCCTCAACTTTCTTCAAACAAGGCAGTCTAGGAAAATTATGATGCTTCCTTGTGTTCTACAAACCTAAACAGAGTTAAAGGCTGCAGCAACCACTTAAAAAGTGATCACCAGTTTGGGTGTCAGCTTTAGCAGGCTGAATATTTAGGAGATGCTGAATGAACAGTTACAGGTATGCTGAAGTAAAAAGTATCACAGAGCACATTTAAAAATACAGCTTATCTAGGAGTATTGGCTAAAAAAAAAATAAATATATGAGTATTGGCTAAAAGACTTAACTGACTTGTAAGGATAAATCCAGAGAAAGCCATGGTAAAAACTTTAGCTTCACAAAGGTTATTTTTAGCTGTGCAATTCAGAGAAAGTGCTAAGTACAAAGAAGTCAGACTTTGAGTAGCAAAAAACCAGACTGCTGAGGGCAGTTTACACTGCTCCAACCTCAGCCAAAGCTGGGGGGAGGAACAAATATTAGGAAGAGGTAATAGTGTTTCAGCTGTCAACTCTATAGCTGCTGCATTAAGCTGCCAACACCACAACTCCTCGGTGGTACGATCACCTTTCCCTTTTCTTCAACAAATCCAGCAATGACTACAAAAGTATCTGATACCAGGGTTTGCAGTAGCCTGCTTCCAGCAGCATTTCTAATAGTCATCCTTCTTCAATCCACCTGCACTCTGCCTAATGCAGAACACATCTTTGCTGTGGCATGAAACAATTCAAGACACGGGAGAATTTCATCCATGCCACGAGGTGGATTGTCACAGAAACTCAGGTAATACTTTGCTTTGCTGTGCCTAAATATTTTTTTTCCCTTTCTTTTTTTTTTTTTCTTTTTTTTTTTTTCTTTTTGCATTTAACCCTCCAAGTCTCAGATTAAAAAGCATGCTGGAAGTTGCTGAGCACACACATTAATGTTTACAGGAACCCAGTGCATTAGCTTTACAGGTAATTTTATAACAATACAATTGCAGGACAAACCACCCTCATGCACAGCGAGCAATGGAAGTGTTTTACAGGGCTATAGAACATGAGAAGCACTGAGAATATCTGCTAACTTGGTGGGGCCAACTTTAAGGCTTTCATAAGCCTCAGAGTGTCTCATGACTTCTCAAAAATCTTAACTCTTGGGAAACTGAAAAGCTCAGTTTGCTTTTGAAGCCAGACTGTAGTTTCAGAAACACTCCACACAAACCAGTTCTGCCAACAAATGAAGCAGTCCTGGCTTCTCACCCCGGTCAGCAGCTCATAGCTTGCCCCTATCTCTTTCTGCAGGTGCCAGCCCTGGAGTGAACCACATTTAGGAGCAGATCCATTTTAATTTTTAGCTGTACTGAATCTACCTGCATTTGGGCCCCAATCCAGTTTACCTGGAGCTGCACCAACATTTGCCCCAGCACAAAGGGAAGCCAAGGCTGTGAACCACAGCAGTACCAGCTTAAAAATGATTCATGAAACAATGGACTATATTTCCAGATAGAGAAAAGTTCAAGAACTTCTCCTCCTCTCACCCAAAAGGCAAATACCATTTAGGAGACAATTGGTTCTTTCCCTCCTCAATTTTACTGAGGTATGACTCCAGATATTTCAGCTAAACATACTGGGAACCAGACTGGTTCCAGGTGCTTCAGTAGTACAAACAATAGTAACTGGGGCAGAGAGCCTGGTCTTGTACCCAAAGCAGGCTACAAGGGATTTGCTCTCAGCTTCACCGAGAATTGGATTCAGACAGAAGAGAGCTGAACTGAAAAATGCCCAGGAGTATCAAAATCCCATCTTCACACTCAGCATGTAGCACATGTCAATCCACATTTCCATTGCATCAACACTGGGTCAGGCACTTCTGTGTAAATATCAAATGCAGCAGCTCTCTGCCAAAGCAAACTTGCATACAAATGCAATTTAAAGTTTTGAGAGTTTTTGTATCATTTTAAAAATCACATAAAACGTGTGCAGCTCTTTGTCCCAGGCACCAGTTGCCTACGTGCACTGGTGGTGAGCGTAACACCGTCTTTGTACCAGCAGATCCATTCCACTAACTCAATAGCTGAGACCTCTACCTCTGGATTCTGATGCAGAACAGACATTTGAAGCATCAGCACCCTCTCAATATGGAAATCCCATGTGATAACTCTTATTTACTGTATAATAGAGACAACAAGGAGAAAGCTGCATAGCGAGACATTTGCACTTACGTGGTTTATATAGAGACTCTTGCGTTTTTCTCTCACTGCAAAAACACAAAATATGATAGAAATATTACATGACTATTTTTCCCCATTAGCTTCTTATATACCATTTATAATTAAAAAAAAAAAAAAAAAAAGAACAGGAGGCTATCTATGTGCAACATCATAACTGCTTTTGCACCAACCGAGTATATTTATATACCAAACACAGAAGGAACATGTATCTGTATGCATACAGGCATTTATGCTCACTGGTGGGGGGATGGATAAGAATTCTCACCCGTTTGGGTACTTCGCCAGGCGTTGGTGCACGTGGGAAAGTTAATATGCAGCAAGCTACAGTCCAAGTTAGCAATGGATCAGCCATCCTTCACCAGTTCTCGCTGTGGTTACTCCTGAGCCTCTGGTACCTGGCTGCAAAGTGGCCTATGCTACCTTGCAGGTAGGAAAGCACCTACATAGCTACACTTTGGAGTTTGCAAGTTCTCCTCGTAGCTTACTGTGCACTAACTCCTGCAGAGGAGCCTTGAACCCGTATGCATTACACCACTGCCTTCTATAAGGGTCAGGTGCAAGCCTGACACTATTGCTCGTGTCGGATGTAACAATGGAAAGATAGTACTTTGGTGAGTACGAACCAGACACCACAAGCAAGGGTTGCAAGTCAAAGCCACAATTAGCTAAAATATTCAGAAAGTAAACAGCAACAACAAGGGAGATAGACGTACAGAGTCTTAATTGGCAGGCAAATGCTTACTGCAGCTGATTAAACATACTCTCTTTTTTTTTTTTTAAAGTGCTTTCCCAATTAACTCACCCCATAGAGAGCCTGTGGAGCTCTGTTCCAGTGAAAATACCACAGCATTTAGGATACAAGTCTGGAGGCAACTAACACATAAATCAAACTGCAGGATTAAAAATAAGAATGGTTTCATGCTGTAGGTGATTAAATGCACTTTGGTGCACCATGATTTGAAAGCTATGCAACCCAATGCACCGAGCAACACAAGAGTGTTTGTAATGGTGGGATAGCCTGTCCATTCCCTGTTGGATGAGAAGCCATTATTTGTGATTTTTTATAAGCAAGCAATCTCACATGAACAAGGCTGTATGTGTGAATACCGTGAAATAATTGTGTTTAATGCAGACATAAAATGAAAAGAAAAGAAGAAAAAACTTTTAAAAGTCCTTACATAATTTTCCTCCCAGGGAGCAGAAAGGAGAATCACACATGACAGATGTTAGCCATGTCACTTAGTACATGCTCAGAGCCACAATTACGGACATTGTATAAGAAACAGAATTAAACAGGAACAGCAGGAAAATTCTGATCATCTAGTAAACACTTAAACTGCTCAAAATCCTGCTAAAACACTGCGCTACACTTAAGTTTCACACACTGCATTTATCACCAGCAAGGGGTGTAAGTAACCTAAAAGGAAACAACAAATTGATAGTGGATACTCCTAAGAACAACCAAAGTATTTGTCTAGCATTGCATATTGCAGCAAACAATTCTGATAAGCTGCATGTAAACCTCACAGAGCACAGAGATGAAAATTAACACCTGTTAACTGCGAAACATTGAACACCGGTGAGTATTTAGCAGTGTTTTAGTCACAATTATACCTCATAAAGAGTTCTTCTGGACAAAATGCTATAAAGACAGCCTGCAAATACACTCCAATTTCCATTTTAATCATCTTCCACCACCCCATCTTAGTTTTTTCTCTTCTGTATTGTCCCTTGTATCCATTATTCAATTCCCCATGAAACTGCAATCCTCTATTTACCAAACCAAGATTATCACTCCCAGTTCATTTCCCATTTACTCTTTCCCATCTCCAGAAGAATCTATTACTGTATTTACACCCCTCCCCTCACTTCTCCCTGCTCAAGCACTGTTTGTGCTGCGCATTCTTCTAAGCGGCACGTTGGTCTCCTTTCCCCTCTTTTTCCCCATGTAACAGAAATTCAGTTGGCCTGGACTGTCCAACGAGGGACTACAAGAAGCCAGCTGTGCTTTTGTGCTTCTGGTCCACTCTGCCATAGCGTGAGGGTCAACTCTTTCCAGAACATGCACCGATGGGGAATCGGGTAGAGCAGAAACCTGGTTTGTCACAAACGCTGTCTCTTTTGCGATCACAACTCTTCCCTTTAAACGAGGGCGAGATGATAATTGCACAGGGCAAAAGGCTACTTCTGCCAAGCTAAAATGACTGTGAGGAGGTAAATCCATCGTTTGGCTTCAGTCAGTTGAAAGATGCTCTGCACTGCTCACATGGCATAGTCTGGTCTTCAGCAGACCAGACCGTAGTCGTCATTAACCATCATTTTGTAGCTTAAGCTCCCAACTGCAACTCCAGGGTTTCTGGCTTTCAAGCATGAGGTTTTGATGAAATGAAGCTGAACACATTTAGAGTCATTTTAAACAATGAAGCTTCTACTTTCTTTCTAACGTTTTAGAACTTGAAAGCTGGAATGGAAGTCTTCAAGTGGAGATTGGGATGCCGCCAAATTGTCTTAGTTTTCCTCATTTTAAGGTCAATGCCCTGTTCCTATTTCTGCAGGCACTTTTTAACTGTTACTGTAAGAAAATACCCTGAAACAAGGAGGAGTGAGGAAATACAGACAGACACACATATGTCTGTCTGTGTATAAATGCATCTGTATTTATTTTTGATTGAGCTGTAACAGAAACTTTCTTCGTGCAATTTCAATAGACTATCTTAATGTTACCCACATCAGGATCAAAGAAAAAAAAATCCTTAAGAATTGCATCAATAAAAAAAAAAAATCTGGCATTTTGGGAGCTTGTAAATTTTGTTTTGTGTTATCAGAGACAGGAGGCTGACCCTAGTTCACATTAGAGAGTAAGTGCAGCTTACTTCACTTCCATCCACTACATAAATACAATTTCAAACCCCCCTTTGTCCCAAGCCAATTGTTGCACTCGTACTGCAAAATTTAACCAGGACATGGAATGTGTAAAGCCCAGTGTAAGGTAGGAGAGGTGGACAACTCTAACCCACTTAGAGGAAAGACCATTCCCAGAGCCCTGAAGTGGCATCTGTTGCCCTCTTGCTATTAGAAAGAGGGTTAACTTGTTGGGAGTGCTCAGGTTTGGAAACCCTGGCTTAACCACAACCACACACTAAACAGCACGTGGCTTTTCAGTCACCTCACCCATCCTGCTTACAGGTCAAATTCAGCACACAAGGGAGCACTTTCATAAAGCTCTTATAGAAATTAAAGATATCAAAGGTGATATTCTTTACTAGCTCCCTAAACAGGGAGAATTACTCGTGTTAAGATTCAGCACCTAAAAAATTCCCACAAAGAGCTGGAAGCATTTAGAAAAGCTACTTTAGTTAAGTCTTCAACTTTTCTAACAGATTGACTGAACTCTCAGGTAATTAAGGATCCATTCAGACTACCAGGAACAGGAGAGATTTAGATGGTTAGCATGGCATCCAGCCTTCCAAGGAACAATGGGAAATCCAGACGACATAATATCCAGAGATGCCATCTCCTGTCTCACTGTATTTGGGGTAGTCAGCTGCTTGTTCTTCACTCACATGTTGATCACAAGCAGCTTTAGCACAGCTCTTATGCCAGGACAGTACTACAAGACTACCAGTGAGGCTGAAAGAGTACAGGGCTACTAAAAAGCCAAACATGGAACTGCCTGAAGGTCACGTTACCAAATCACTTTAGCATGTAATGATGGACTTGGCCATTTCCCACAATACAAACACATGATGCACACTCTAGAGTCACAGCCAGATCCTGGATGAACCCTTCAGTCCTGATGTCCCTCAAACCTCCAATATGTGTATTTTAAATGTCTGCAAGTCTCATCTATAGAAATATTCTCAGTTACAGTCAACAGGAAGGTTTGTCAGCCCAACACTATACAAGTAATGGAGAGAGGTAGTTGCATGCCCGAGTTAGGTCTTTTCCACACTGCCAGGTCAGCTTTCCTGTTCTAGATTGTCCTAAGAACTGTCCCCTAGAACTTGACCCCTAGACTCCACGGCAGGCTGTCAGAATACAAGCCTACACACCCTGAAGGGGAAAATGTAAGTGTTTTTAACAAGCATTTTATTGCATGTTGTTGTTAGAATCACAGAATGGTAGGGGTTGGAAGGGACCTCTAGAGATCATCGAGTCCAAACCCCTGCCAGAGCAGGATCACCCAGGGGATGTTGCACAGGAATGCATCCAGCTGGGTTTTGAAAGTCTCCAGAGCAGGAGACTCCACAAACTCTCTGGGCAGCCTGTTCCAGATTCCGTCACCTTCAGAGTGAAGAAGTTTTTTCTCATGTCGAGGTGGAACCTTCTATGCTCAAGTTTATGCCCGTTGTTCCTTGCCCTATTTCTGGGCACTACAGAGAAGACATTGGCCCCTTCTATTTGACACCCACCCTTCAGGTATCTATAGATATTAATATGGTCCCCAACATCCCTGAATAGTGTGATAACTCCTACAGCTCACTTGGTTCTACCGTGGGCCCTAAGTACAGCCAAGCTAAATGCTTACTACTGTGAGTAGCCTGTCCCACCAGAATGGGATGGTTCTTGGCAATACCTCAGTGGATAAATGTATGCAGAAACTTTTTTTTGGTCATACAAGCAAAAGAGTCTTTGGATTTTCTTCCCCACCGTGATCAAGGATAGCTGAACAGATCTTGCACTCCCGTTGATAATGTTTCTATATTGTCTCACTAAATTAATTGTTCTCCCTCAAAAATATGTTCTTCATATTACTTAAACTGGAACAAAGTTTTATAGACCAACCCTAACGTGGGTGTAAACTGAAATTTATAAAAATGCTTAGTTACCTCCATACTGCAATAACTTAACCACTATTATTATAAGTAAGAAAAATCATCAGGTCTGCTCGAAATTGTAGCTGTTGGATTAGGGATTTTTCTTGTCCTTTCTTCCAACAAACAGTAACAAGAAACAGGTAGCATCCATAGGGGGTTATATAGTATCAAAACCCTATAAAACCACTTTTAAATAGACATCAACCTTCATAATAGTGCACTCTGAAAATATTACTGCATTCCTTTTAAAGACTATCAAACCAGATAAGAATGGTAAATCACATCCAAAACCACATAATAAGGCATCAACAGAACCAGGGCTGAATTCAGAAGGACAATCTGAAGGGCAAAAGTGATACTCACATAATCAACTCTTCAATCAGGGCTTAAATGTATATCCTCTTTGTTCTAGTCATGCTCAAAAATTAGCAAAAAATATACAGTAAGTGAAAACTACATTATTTTTAAGTGATGTGTTTGACACTGCAATTTGCTATGTAAATCAAAAAAAAAAAAAAGGCATTTATAGGCAGCAGAAAGGACAAAGGATTCATACTGAACAGTCAGAATTATAATGTAGAAATTGCTCTGAAAGTCTTGGTAGAAAATAATGTGTTTTGCATTGATTATTCATCTACTTCGAAAACAACATGTCATACATGTCCAACAGGGAATGAAAGAGCCAGAATAAATGGCTTCTATTCTACTAACTCTATCAAGAGGCTTGCTTAGCAGATGTAATTCCAGGGGGATCATTTTGTCTACGGATAAAATAAATACTCCAGACAAATAGATGATTATATCAAATCCATAATGAGGAGAAGAAGGGAGAATGTTTGAGTGGGATGGAGGTTGTTTTGTTATCAAAATCTAGTACACAGCTCATTTACAGCATCAGATGTACCAGAGGAAACTCTAAACTGTCTTCTTAACAAATGTAAACTGGTATTTTCTTAAGAAAATACTCCCTACATATTTCCCAGAAGCTTGGCCTAATGTTCTGAGTTCAAGAAAAAACAACAATCAGCTACACAGAGAATTCTGGATTTAGGGAAAGTATTTTTAAACTATAATTCTATTAAACTTTATCCATATTCGTAGTTCTGATGACTGCTTGGAACTTCCAATTCAGGACACGACAGGATTCAAACCTGCACCTTCTGCTATTGGTCTGACAAAATAAGTAACTGAAGATGTGACTTCTTTCAACTCTAACATGATGCCTATAAAAGCCTTTTTTTGGGAGGGGGTAGGGCAATTTTATATTAAAAGACTGTCACATGCATTCTAGCAAAGGGTTCAGAGATAACTGCAATAGCAAACACTGTAATAAATTCAGTAACCTACCATCTGTTTGTGATTTACTGAGAAATATCGTACTGGCCCGTGGATGATCTGATGGGTTGAATTCCATGTTCAAATCTGGAAAGAAAGAAAGAATAGCACAAAACCATTTATGATAAGCCAACAGTGGGCACGGATTCTCCTCGTTCTTTTTAGTAAGACCAAGTTTACATGCTTTAAGCAGCTATTGTAAAACAAAATTCATCTCGAGTCCACTTTTTTTTAATCCTTCTTCACACAAGGGTCTCTTTTTGGCATTCACAGCATTTGCATCAACACAGCTTTGAGATTAGACTTTGGTTCTAAGAGCTTCTTTTGGATTAAAACAGATAGAGCAGCTCAAGAAGTCTGTACACAAGGAATCAAGAATTATCCATCTCCCATCAGTTTCTTCCCAGCATGCCCCAAAGCCATTGCTATGCCCTGGAACACAGCTTGTTATATGTAATTATAGTAGAATTAACTATTACAAAACAAATAAGCAACCCTCTGTAGATAGATGGGTTTCCAGGATCGGATGTGATTAAAATAAGTATTTCTTGCAGCTGAATGTAAACAAGCCAAGGCCAGAGCATTTTAAATGATCAAAATTACAAAAATCTTGGAACTTTCCTGACACTTCAAAGGTTAACATAATTCGTGCTGTGACAGCTTTAATAAAAGAACAAAACCAAACCAAACCAGTCCTAAAAAGCTTTTACCAGATTAAAGATTCAATTCTATCACAGCTTATAAAAACTTCTATGAATATTATTTTCCCTATGATGATTAAAATCCATCAAATCTACTAGCTCCCAAATTCCACGCCACTACCAATTTGTCAGATCACTTATATGCCAGCATCCACTCAAAAGCATGCTATTAAAAACAACACATCATTTTTCAAATCATTTTCTTGCTCTCCCAGTGTGGCTGTCTCAACTTTAGTTCTCTTGTGGTCTCTTGATATACATTCTCTTGCATTTGAAGAAGGTATTTATGTGAGACTGTAAGCACTGATGTTTAGCTTCTGTGATCATCTCAGGCTTTCCACATTTCTCTCCCTCCCCTTTCATAGCTCTGTGAAAGCTCAGCGAAACTGGAAATTAAGCCCCATGTCTTACGAAAACAGAACAAAGACTTTTTGTCCAAGGGTCAAGTTCTCCTGTCTACACCTCTCCCTGTTCCTTCACCATCCATCACTAGACTCTTCTCCCTTTCCCTTTCATTTACTAATTTGCTAGGTCTACTGCTTCCCTGCTTTTTTCACCTGGCCACATGCCTCTCTACAAATGTATTTTCTAGTGGTATTTTTTCCCTTTATGGTCTCTTGGGTTCCTTTTCATTTCCTTGCATTCTGCAGCCCATGAGATGAGCAGCCTGAGGTGCTGCTGCTACCTGGCCCTAACTTCTGGAATAAACACAATGTTTTTTCTTACAAGGAAGAACCCCAAAACACAGAAGAGCAATTGCACTGTTGGAAAGGCAGCTTATTATTAAAATATACAATTATTATTATTATTAAAGCCACAAAGGAGAAAAAAATCTAGGAATTGAAAGCAATTTTGACCATGGTTTGCAGCCAACTTTGGAAAAGATGCTAAGAATGTCAACTTCCTACTGGGACTTCTGAGTTGAAAGGTATGTAAATTAGAAAGAATATTTTCCTGTTATTTTCTGCATCTTATATAGAAAGAAAAGAAATAAATCATCCACTGAGATAGACAGTGTAAAGATTAGTGAAGATTGTTTGCCATTTTGGGATAGTTTTCCTATTAAGGTGAATTTAAGGTGTAATTCATTAAGTAAAGAGTAACGAGCACTGTAAAACTGGCAAAATACAGTTGTCCTTTATCACCCTCTTCACATTTATCAAACAGCACAATACAAGACCTTCAACAAAAAAATGCCTTTTTTATTTATAAAGGGCTATTTTGTAGAAGCAGTAAACCAAGAGAGGACTTAAAAGTCTTTCTGGAAAAAAAGCCTGAACAAGCAAAAAGCACTGGCTCTGGGATAAACTGTTATTGCTCTGACAGGAGCTGAAAGAAGGCCAGCAAAAGCCAATCTCTGCAGCTGCAGAGCCCAGACCAGGGATTCAGAACCATGTTGGGAGAGGCAGCTGCCCAGTGCCAGGCAGCGGCCGTGGCTCCTTCCCACTGCTGAACCCCACAAAGCACTGGGCATCCTCGTCTCTCCACACCCCTTCTCTCACATCTTGCAGCCATCAAACAAATCCACCTCTCCTTCTCAAACTGCCTACACAAGAAAAAATAGAAGAGAGGGAGGAACGTACAAAGCCTGCCAGGGCATGTCAGCCTGCACAAGGTTGCCTGGAGAAGACAAGTGCTGCTGAGAGAAACTGGCTCCCTACTTCCCTTTGAAGAACATCATAGGTCTCACGGACTTGCAGGCAGATGAAAGTTCTGTTTGATGTGTACCCTCAACCCTGAGCTCCTCCAAGTAAAAGAATTAGGCAAACTGGAGCATCCCAAAGACCACATGTGGGACCACATCACTCCAGGCCACCACTGCTGGCATACAGAAGCGTTAGAAAGGATGAAGTTTCACACCATGCGAGTAAGATTTCAGCCTCTGGTTGATCCTGGATGTCTTATTTTATTGTACAATTTGGAAACAAAAGCCTTTTTGAGTATGGCAACAAATTCTTATAAATCTGTCCCTAGAAATTGTGTTACAGAAGAGGTCAAATGATGACAAATATATCACCAAAGGGAATTATCCATGAAAACATTATTTCCACCTTAAAAGAAAATAATAAATTCATACTGCTTTAGTGTTACCAGTTGTTCTTTCAACTATTTGAAAAGTATTATAACAATCAGCCATAATATGAAAGGTTTACCCATTTTGTAGTGGAATAGTTAAAGACAGATTTAAATTCAATGTGCCCTTTATGGCCAGGAAGGCCAATGGTATCCTAGGGTGCATTAAGAAGAGTGTGGCCAGCAGGTCGAAGGAGGTTCTCCTCCCCCTCTACTCTGCACTGGTGAGACCACAGCTGGAGGATTGTGTCCAGTTCTGGGCTCCCCAGT
>JANHGN010004924.1:36572-47496 GCA_024605025.1 Megaceryle maxima | reverse complement strand
CTCCAGAACCTAGACCACATCATCCATCTCTCATGTCACAATGACTGCATAGACATGGTTTCTGCTCCTCTCCCACTTACATAAGACGAATTAATTTCATTTTGTTGTTTATACTTTGTCCTAACGACATGAAACACACAGAGGATTTGATTATATAATCTCCAGATATGTGGGAGGGATTTGGAGGCTTGCCAGAAAACCTGACACTTCTTATGCATTCACAAGCTCAACAGAATGTTTTTCCAAGGTACCCATCCACAGAGCTGAAATCACAATTGAGTTCCTTCACTCCGTATCACCAAAAACATTACCAAAAAAAAACCCCCAAAAGCCACACAGGCAAGAGGGGAAACTAAAAAATTAAAACCACACAGAACATCTATTCCATAATTTAAGCTCGGTCCTGTCATAAATGAGAAGAGCTCCAAAGAACTTAAGGGATTTACACCAATTTACACTACCCAATAACTTCAACCATTTCAGTCCAAATACCAGCAGATCAGTCACCGTAAAATACACCCCACCAGACCTGACATTGACGTCACTGCTGTTGGCAGCTTTTTCTGAGAATCTGTGGACTGCCTGAACCTTTGCCTTCTTTCACTAAGCACTCAGGCGTGTAACACATCAGTAGTCCCAGTGACAGCAGTGCAAGACAGGTCTTCCTCTTCCCTTTGTCACTCTTCAGTGTGCCACGCTCTTAAGGCAACTACAAGTCTTCCAGGTATCAGAGAAGTCAGACTGTTTTCATTTACTAGCAACAAGTTAAGATTTTCACATATACCACGGGAGGAAAAAAAAAAAAAAAAGTTTTAAATTTCACTTTTTGAAACTTTAAGGAAAGTTCCAATTATTCTATTTGAAGACTCGCAGCACTGAAGTACTGAAAATGAGACAAGGTTCAGCTTGACATAATTCTACAGCTCAAGCAAGGTGCATCTAGCTGAAAGGTATGAGCCTTTGAAAAATCATTAGCATCATCTTTGTTTTCCTTTTTTCAACCTTGAAAACTTGATGCTGCCTCCAATCTGTCCGACTTCAAAAGCAGAAAAGGATTTGCCCTCGATACGACCGTATCTGCATACTGAAAACAACTTTATGAGAGGTTTCAATTTTTGACATTTTTTCACCTTAAATTTGTTCTTTGAGATACGCAGATGAAACTCCCACAACTGGACACCAATTTGCTCCCATACAAATAAATGAAAAATAGCTAATCTATTCCTGAAGCCTTTTTAAGATCTTAGTCACTTTTTGACAATGCTGACAAGAGATGCCCTAAATGATTCTGAACAACTGAATAGGGAAATATATTCTGCAAGTCCACAGTTCTTCCATTTCTGCAAAATACCAGGAGGCCTGAAGAAACAGAAACAATTTCTGAGTCACCCACGTGAAAGGTTTGTCACGTGCCTCATGCCTTGGCTTTGGGTACATCCATTGCACTCCATGGCACCAGCAGGCCATCAGCTATCACTATTTTCTGGCATTGTCTTCCCAGCACAATAAAGGGAAGGTTGTCATCACAGTTGAAGCAGAAGGCTGGGAACTCCTGAGATTCAAATCAATAGCTTTGGGTAATGATTCAGAGGAAGAGTTTCCACAGAGCTTATGAAAACTTTCAGACTGTAAGAAGTTGCTACTAAGAAAGCTGCCATATCTTGGAGAGAATTGGTCTATCCTTTCTAAAGAAGACCTTAGCATGTACCCACCAAATTAAGATGACTGACTAAAACATCTGTACTTAAAATATTTAAAGGACTACTAAGAATAAAAAGAAGTTGAAAAAGCTGCTTTTCTCGGCTAAGAAAATTAGTTTGGGGATCGGAAGAAAACAAGTAAGAGAAGTGGACAGAGCTGACACAGACAGGCTTTAGGTAAGGTCGAGATGGAGAAAGGATGAACATAGATACTCTCACAAAAGAAGCCTGGATCTGCCTCCTGAGTCAAAACTGTATTACAGAAGAGGAGACTGAGCAGAGGGTATACACCTTTGCCTAATCTGAGTGTATTTTATACTGCTAAGTAAATAGCAACAATGTCCTAGAATACTTCAGAAGTACATGGTGGCACATAACACACACCTATACGTGCAGTGGATGACCCAGAAAGCCAATATGGATGGAGATCTGGGACACTGTAGTGTTTAAGCCCTTAAATATCCTTGAAGTTAGCACAGATCTGAGAGTTTAAGGCAGTTGGGATGTAAAGCTCCATTTTGTGACAGGATAACAATAAGCCTAAAGCCAGGAAACCTTTCAGACGTGCCAAGAAAGAAACAATACCATGGCCTCCTGAGACACAGAAAGCATAGCAGATGTCCCAGTGCTGCCAAGACCTTGAGACTGAAAGCAGGCTGAGCAGTGTTCAAGTAGACTGGCATCAACTCCACAGATCTGATCAGTCAGATCAGCTCTGTAAAAGACAGGACAGTACAAATCAGAACTCCTGCACTTCTGCCACTGGGTGAATCCAACATCAAGAATAAGTCTCCACACTCTGTTTTGCTGACACTCTGCAAAGGAGCAAGCCTGCAAAGAGCTCCTCTTAAAGTAGCTACACAGGTAGTCCATGTTGGCCTTCTTCCATTTTTGTTAAATTGAGAGACCAGAACAGAGCAGAAAACTCTTCCATATTTCCCTGAAAATCTAGCAGAATGACACCTTTTTCTTCTGATAAGCTGTAAGCCAATCTTTTTTCACTTCTGTTCTGGGTTTGTCACATTAACATCAGAAGAATCATATTTTTATGAGGGCATCCTTTCCAAACCACTTCTTGGACTCCAAGGTGACCTTAACAAAGAAAGAGAAGAGAAGCTGGTCTCTCAGAACAGCCATAAGAAAATTCTGCAGAAATGTTTGTTCCCAAGCAATTTTTTCTCATTATTTTTAACTGTCATAAGAAAAATCTTTCTCTGTGCTTTCCCTCCCACTTCTCATCACTTGAAAAATTTCATATCCATTCTGTAATAAATTAGTATGTCTCCAACTGTCATACAGTAACACACAGACAATCAAGTGGAAAACTGTTCCCTTCAATCCACCACAGAAAGTAATTGGGGGGGGGGGGGAAGAGTGATTAGAACAGAATAGAAGCTTGCAAAACATCTCTATCTACCTCCTTTTCTTTTGCAAAGATCAATTTTTCATATTGGATTTCTCCAAGAATAAAAAACAACACAAAAATTAACACCACCAACAGTGTTTTTAAAGCCAACTTCAGATTTCCTGGAATGGAAAAAGCAAGTTTTTGCCAGCTATGTCTAACCTCTACTATTGTAGTATCTCATCATTTACAGACAGAAGATTGATTGCATATTAATTTTCCTTAAGACGTATGCTTTCCTGTCAAACTAAACTCTCAACAGAAGAAAAAAAAAAATAAATCACAAAAGAACACATCCGCAAAGGAAGTGGGGAAGCCTTAAGGTACCTAATACTGTCCATCCATTTCTGTGGGTGACACTTCACAGTAATCCAGGCCAGACTGGTCTTCACTGTATACACAGAATCTAACCCCTGTTTCCCATTTTCTCCCATTTCTCCCATTTTTCTCCCATTTCCCATTTCTGACTTTATTTCAACACTGGCAGTTCCAAGCTTTGATTAATCTTCTATTTGTAAAGGGAAGACACCAACAGTAAAGCATAAGAACCCATAGACCACTGCCCAAAGAACTGGATTCCAGCACGGCCAGTTGTCTCAAGCCTTCACATTATTTGTAGATAGATGAAGGTTCACACAGTTTATTGGTGAAGGCCTTTGATGAAATCTAAATTAAAAGAGGAACCTATTTTGCCATTATTATTTGTTTTCCACTAAGGCCAAAAGCAGAGCTTAAAGAAATATCTTGTTATGAAATACCTTCTTTCTAGTTCACTCCAAGATCTCCTGCAAAAATTTACCTTCTCAACACTCCTGGTGCAGTCTGGTGCCCACACAGCTGCTGTCCTCCACCTGAGGGTCTGCTCTGTACCTGAGGAGATTACCAGTCTCCTAACTAGGACATCTGTATATAAGCATTATTTTGGGAAGTAGAAATATTATCACTCTGTTGGAAAAATTCCCTTTTCTGCTCTCAGTAGTGTAAAATTGAGCAGCAGGACATGTTTGGGGTTAGTTACCCTTCAAAGGGGACTCCATTATTACTTGGTCTTCAGTAAACCGAAGAAAAAATTGAAAAAGGATGATCTTAGCCAAGTCATCACAAGTTACTCCTCCTAAACCAGTATGATAATTTCCCCATCTCCAAGGACAACTAAGTTTGTCAAATTAGCAGCACCTTGCGATCATCCGTCACTTGCTACCCTATCGCTTCATCCAAACTCTTCCTTTTACCATTCTCCCCACTTCTGCATGTCCCATTCCATCCAACTATGTGCTCTGGCACATCCTTTCACAATAGTTTCCAACGCTGCCAGGCTTTCAATGTTTTTTTTCTGATCACATCTTATTAGCTAATAAAACATTTGGAGAATGTCTCTCAAAACACTGTCTAGACCACGGCGGGCTAGAAAAATCTTAGCCAGAAGATTCCTCTCTCTGTATTGACAAGGAAAATATGGGCACTTTGCACGTCCCCATGGCTCAACTTCAGACGTAACTGTAGAGGGGAAAAACCTGAGAAAAATAAACCAGTAAACTGTTACAAGATGGTAGAAAGTACATTTTCAAGATGGTCAGAAGGTGCCAAACAACAGCAGATGACTCTATTTGGAACAAATTCAGTGTACATTACACTCGCAGATGCATCCTTGAGGGTTTTTTTGAGGGATTTCTACTCAGCTGCTGTGGGAAAGCACTCATGACTTTGCAAAAGGGCTGCCTGCAAGATGGGAAGCACTAGCACAGGCCCTCACAAAGAACTACTGCAGAAAACAAGTCTGTGATCCTCCTACAAATTAAAGGTGAGGTGTAAATGAGAATAGAAGGGAGAATAACAGAAAGGAGAAAAGTCTAAGCAAAATGTGAAACTGCTCCCATCCAGTACTAGACAAAAGTCTAGAAATGCAGCTGTTAATACAACTCTAAAGCCAGGGACTGGTGTTTGGTGAGGACAAGTTTCATACTTCCTATTCCAAAAGCCTGTGAATAATATTATCCTACAGTCTCCTCTGACTGCCAAAAGTTCCACAATAAAGTCCTGCATCGCTGTTCCCAGTCAAAGCTGGGACCAAAAGCTATGCAAGATGAATGGGATAGGGAGTAAAGGTCAAAGGAAGGTATTAAATTAAAATTTTCTCTTTTTAAAACCTAACCATTAAATGAACTGAGTTTATTCTGTCCTGGGCTTAGGCTTCAGGGTGTTTGCTTAAGTTCTCCCTTACATTCTCAACCTTTAAAAACATTCAGTTGATGGAAACTGCTGGCCAAATGCTCAACCAGTTTGTGTCAATAATGGTTTCTTCTGCAAGCGGAGGAACTATTTTCATTAACATAACTGAGTGAAGAAATAGTTGATATGAAACAGGAAAGCTTGCTTACTTTATGAATAAAACCAGTAGCCTGACATACAGCATATTTAAAAGCGAGCTATGTGCTAGCTTAGTGTTTCAAATAGTTATTTTTATCAAGCACAACTATCCTAACTGACACCTTGAAAGACAGCATGAATTATCACTACCAGTTATCCTTATACAGCAGACAGCTTATTCTGAAGCAGTTTGCATGCTGCTAATGACATATATAGTTTAGGGAACCTTAACCTTAAATTAGGATCTTCTAACAGAAATAGAAAAAAACCACCAAAACTATGGGATCAATTAAGAAACAATACACTTGCTTGTTTAACCTGTAGATCTTTCTTCCCTGGTCAATAACAATTATTACTATATAAAACAGATTCAACCTCTTCTGCCTTAAAAAAACCTGAAAATGTGAAACATGAACCTAAATCCAAGTTTGCTATTTCCTTATTTGAATAAGGATTAAGATACAGCCTTACTCAAAATCAGATCAGATTTTTTATCACTCCCTTTGTTCAAGCTTTGAAGTTCATTACAACACAGCTTCAAAGATCACAACGCTCTTCTTCAGTACTACCACAGAACAGTACATTCAAACATTTATCCTATGATTTGCAGTTGCTACTGGAAAAGACATTTTTCTGCAAAACTGCCCCAAACATCAGGTTTCTATTAATAAGCAGTTGAAAATACAAAGGTTGTCCAAGAAAGAAGAGAAAGGAGAAAGAAGGAGAAAGAAAGAAGAGAAAGGAGAAAGAAGGAGAAAGAAAGAAGAGAAAGGAGAAAGAAGGTGAAGAAGAAAGAAGAGAAAGGAGAAAGGAGGAGAAGAAGAGAAAAAAGGTGGATTGAGAACTGTCTGAATGACAGAACTCAAAGGGTTATGGTCAGTGGAGTCCAGTTGGAGGTCTGTAGGTCACAGTGTTCCCCAGGGGTCTGTGCAGGGATCAGCGAGTGTCTTGTTAGACATATCCATCAATGACCTGGGTGACGGGACACAGTTTACCCTGATACAAAACTGGGAGCAGTGACTGACACACCAGAGGCTGTGCTGCTGTCCAGAGAGACCTGGACAGCCTGGAGACGTGGGCAGAAGGGAACCTAATGAAGTTCAACAAGGGCAAGTGTAGGGTCCTGCACCTGGGGAGGAATAACCCCCTGCACCAGCACAGGTTAGGGGTTGACCAGCTAGAAAGCACCTCCATGGAGAAGGATCTTGGGAGTTCTGGTGGACAATAAATTATCCATGGATCAGCAATGTGGCCTGGTGGGCAAGAAGGCAAATGGTGTCCTGGGGTGCATTAAAAAAAGTGTGACCAGCTGGTTGAGAGTTCTCCTCCCCCTCTGATCTGCACGGGTGAGGCCACATCTGGAGGACTGTTTCCAGTTCTGGGCTCCCCAGTTCAAGGGAGACAGGAAACTACTAGAGAGACTCCAACAGAGACTACAAGGATGATGAAGGGACCTGAACTTCTCTTTTAGGAGGAAAGGCTGAGAGCCCTGGGGCTGTTGAGCCTGAAGGCTGAGAGGGGATCTTATCAATGTTTACAAATACTTAAAGGGGGGGCTGTCAAGAGGATGGGGTCAGTCTCTTTTCAGTGGTACCCAGTGATGGGACATGGGGCAATGGGCACAAGCTGGAATACAGGTAATTCCACTTAAACATCAGGAAAAACATCTTTACTTTGAGGGTGGCAGAGCTTGGCAGAGGCTGCCCAGAGAGGTTGTGGAGTCTCCTGCTCTGGAGACTTTCCAGCCCCACCTGGATCTGTTCCTGTGTGGGCTGCCCTGGGTGATCCTGCTCTGGCAGGGGGGTTGGACTCGATGTCCAGAGGTCCCTTCCAACCCCCACCCATTCTGGGATTCTGTCATCATCCTGATAGCTGCTATAATGCAAATGAAAGAACTTTAAGCATTCTCCTGATGCAATTAAAAGCTTTGCTCTTGGGCCACTCTCTACTAAGTTGAGGAGCAATGCAAAGATGGTAACACTCCTTACAGGACAGAGCATTCGACTACTCCCGAGTCATCCTCTCAGTTCTGCCAATGACTCTCACTACATGTGACACTACATTTCAAGATGGTCATGAGAAAAGTAAAAAAAAAATAAAAAAAATCATGAAGGCCAAGAGAACTTTGTATCCTGTAGCTCTGTTTCTAAGGATATGCAACCTTGGAACCAGGAATACAAATTCAAAGAAACCAGGATCTGACCAAATCTCACTTTTCCTCCCCCACCCTCCATTTTAGAGAGTGGAAGGCAGCAAATGGGGCACCACAGAAAAAAATATCAGAGGACCAAGACAGTAGAATTTACAGGCAACTCAACAATTAGGACAGTCAACCACTGAGGAAAGGGGTAAACCTGGAGGTCAACATTTCCTCATTTCTTTATTTACTTCCTTGACCTTTTTTTATACGATATGGTGACAAGTAGATATAACAATGCTGTATTAACCTAATTATTTTCAATATTCAAAGAAGTAAAAATGTTAAAGATGCTAATAAAGAAATAGGATATGACAAAAACAAGAGGAAGAACTACTACAAATGACCATTCTAATGGACCAAGTATTTTTTGACATAATACAAGAAAAAACACAACATGATTTCGCTTTCTTGTAGTGGGGTTGGTTGGTTGTTTTTAAGGGAAAGAAAAAAACCCTTTGGTCACACAGGTAAAAATTTACACTAAATAACAACCTCAGCAGAGTGATTCCAAATTTATACAGATTCGGTTCATTAGTTGGAAGATCAGAAGACTCAAAGTATGTCAAGGAAAACAATTATAAACCAGATCACAGAAACATAGCAATGTCTGGGTTGGAAGGGAGCCCTAGAGGTCATCTGGTCCAACCCCCCTGCTGAGAGCAGGGACATCCTCAACTAGAGCAGGGTGCTCAGAGCTCTGTCAAGCCCCACCCTGAATGTCTCCAGGGATGGGGCCTCAACCACCTCCCTGGGCAGCCTGTTCCAGTGCTCCACCACTCTCCTGGTGAAAGTATTAGAGAAATGGTAAAGTTAGAGAAATAACAAATCAAAACGATGCTGGGTCTTATTTACCACAATCATCATTTCTAGAGCTTGAAGATATATAAATAAAAACTTTTCACCAAGAGTTTTCTTAGCTTTCATTTTAAAATAGCAGTAATTCTGACACTTCAGGCAATGTAGGACTTCAGGTGTATGTATTCTTCATGAATAATGAATATAAAGTCAGTCAGGTGGCTTGGCTGTTTTAAAAGTAGCTCTAAAAGCTGTTCCTTTTCTTTTAGCTGCTATCCTTCTATACTTGCAACTCTAATGATGCAAGCAACACTCTTTCCTCCATGCCAAACCACCTAAATACTCCTTAAATACGTAGTCTGAAACACCTTTCTAGATTACACAGAGATACAATATGTCATTATTTTCTCTTTAAATTTTATCTGCTTAAGGGAGTTAAATTTTAACAGCCTAACTTTAAAAGAGTTTGTATAACAACTCATATATTTCATTTTTTTGCTCTATATTGCTAAAATATTTTAAGGCATTGTAAACTGGTAATGTATATAAGGCTATTTTTAATACCTTGAGATGCTTTGCATAAAGTAAACTATTTTTTTGGTGTGTTCCATAATAAAGGAAAAAAAAGCACATCAGACTCAGCCAAACCATATACATTCATCATCCAAAAAAGTGTAATTCAATATAAAGTGCTAAAATGAGGGAAATTATTAATTTCATTTCTTTATTTTTTCCACATTTTTATTGAGAGAAAAACCTAGATCCTTTTTGCCTTTAGAAGCAGAAATACCTGTCACGTTATCTGAGACTTCTCCACATACTGCGAGTTCATTCCAAGTAAGTAAGTACTAGTTTACTATAGAGAGAACAATTTCACTGGTTAAAAGAACAAAGAGGCATTTTATACAGCCTGGAAGGGTTGTGTCATAATCACATTTATTATCTGCTACTGGAACAATATTTCAAACACAATTTCTCCTCCTAATGCACAACATAATCACTACATGGACACGTTTCCTATTTAAGCTACATAAATGCAGCACAGCTCCAGCAGATTGAATACTCTGAAGGCTAATAATGGTTACAGTTATGAATGCTATGCTGGCAGTACAAGCACCATGCTGCAGGACATAAATTCAGGAGAGTGTTCTCCTTGACTTGACAGATATTAGAGTGAGAAAACCATTTATTCATTTCACTCTGAACCCTGAAGTACTAAAAGAACAGGGCAGAAGAAGGGTTCCCAAGCTGGCAGCCTGATACGATGTGAACAGCAAATTTTGCTCTCCAAGGTGCCAGTTGGGATGCTAATGGTAACACTTACAAGGTCTGAAAAGGTCATCACTCAGAGGTCCACACCACGCTAGTCAAGATTTCTGTCCCACAGCAGGGAGGCTATCAAGAAGGAATATTACCCTACTGAGTGTATCTCTCAGATGAGTGCTTTTCTCACTAAAATCAGGTTTGACATTAGGGAGATGTCCAAAATTCATAAATGCTCCTTTCCGTTCTACTTTCCCTTTACAATTTCTTTACCTACTTCCTATCACACATCCCCATATTCCCATACTGAAATTACTATTTTCTTTATATGAAAAATTAAGAGAAGGAACACAGAAACTAAATCTCACCAGGATAGAGCAGAGTCCAACAGAACCAAACTCTGCCATTCTGTGACTACAGAATGAGTGGCTGGTCTTTCTGATACAGACCAGGAAAGGGATTCTGGAGTAGCACAGTTCATACACAACTCATGTGTGATCCTCAAGAATTCCACGTCACAAACAAGGGGGATTTCATGAAGAAAGTGAGCAAAGGACGAGCAAGACACTGAAAAGCTGTCCATTATGTGGTCCGTGCTACCAAACAAGGCAGGAAAGAGACCGTGGTTTTGGAATTCACAAAAGAGGAAGGGAAGAGCAAGATGAATTAAGTTTGAAAGACAGCTTTAAATCCCAACATTTCCTACTTAATATTCTTTGAATATTAATATTGAATTACCACTAATATTGATAAAAATTAATATTGAATATTCTTTGATCTTAATATTCTTTGAATACACCATTTGTAACACAGGACATCCAGAGAATGCCCACTGCCCATCTGCTACAGAACACGCTTAAGAAACCTTGTTCTCTATTTGCTTTACACCAAAAAAAAATATAGAGGAAGAGGAACAGTGCTTCACAGCTCACCACTACATAATTTTAAAAGCAGGTTCTTCTCTTTTGGCTTTCAGCTGAGCAACTTCTACCACAGTACCCACCTAAAATAAACTCTTAGTCCAGAATGAAAATAAGTAGAGAATTCTGCACTGCATTATGAAAGAAATGAAGCATATACTACAAATAAGTAATTGAAATAATTTTCCTAAGAGTTACCATGAACTGGAGATTTTTTCCTTACAAGTGCAACCCTGAAAGAAGTTTTTAAAATGGATTTTGTTCTAGATTATCT
>JANHGN010004924.1:16300-29470 GCA_024605025.1 Megaceryle maxima | reverse complement strand
GATCTTCAGAGGTCTGTTCCAACCCCTACCATTCTATGGTTCTGTGCTATTTAGCATATTTAAATACACTTTATACAAACACATACACATATATTTATAAAATTCATAGAATTCATAGATCTCACACAAATGGCTCTAACCTAGTAATATAAATTTTGTTATCAGTCCCCTGCTGTCTTGGTATGAACTGCACATAGATGGTTCAGGAAGCATCTCAGGTGCTTTTCCCTGCCCTATATATCTGAGCCTATGGCTGGGAGTCACTATACACTGCCCGCTTACACCAAGACTTTCATCTTGGAGACAGCATTAAAAAATTACAGGGGAAAGTGAAAAGAGAGGCAGGCAAAAGAGAGAAGAAATAAATAATAGAGTGGGCTGGTGGAGGTTTTTACCTTCACAGACATCACTCAAGTAACAAATCATGGCAAGCAGCAAAGCAGTTGATCTTTTTTTCCCCCGTCCAAAACTTTGTCAGTTTTCAACTCACTGGTATTTGTCATCTTATTAAAGCCCTCCCATTTTCTCAGCGCTAAACTGGGAATACAATAATATTTCCCAGCATTCTATATTCAAGATGCAAACCTTAACATCAGGCTCCATGAAGGGTGTTTATGCACCATTGAATGAGCAGAACTAAATGTTTTTCAGAGTGCTGGGTAATTTTGCATTTACCTATCTATGTTTCTAAAGCATCCATCACTGTAGGATCTGCTGACAAAAAAAGCTTTGTTCTATTTAAGTCTCTAAAGACTTTCTTTCTCAGTGCTAGAACACACTGCACAGAAGGTGGGGAAAATAAATAAATAAATAAAAGAAATAATTAATTGCCACATAAATGCAGGCATAGAAAAATCCTGCAAGTCCCACATTCTGTCACTGATTTCTCCTCTGCTCTGTGCACAGCTGACTGGTACAAAGAAGACAGAATCACGTGCATACAGCGAGCAGGCTGGGAACTCACCAGGGGCACATTTGAAAAGGCATGTACTCAACAACTAATTGCTTTGGGAAGAAATCAGTACAGAGTGTTACACCTGCAAGGATTCTAAACTAACTATAGGGCAAGTAACTCTCAGCCTCAAATCGCGACAGGCCTGGGTTTATTACAAGGCATCAGAAATTTTCTCCTATTCTGTATCACAAAACATATGCAGAACTACAGCTTACACTAGGGCAGAATATTTCAGCTGTGTATTATGATGCCAAAAGCTTTCATCAGAACAACAAATTAAGAAATACAAGCCTTGGGGGGAAGTCTTTTGCTACCTCTTCTGCATGTTTACACGTGCATCACCCACGCTTAGCAAATGAGCATTACACGTGTCACCTACGAACCCCCAACTACTCTGCAATGTGTTTGCTAGTGAAAAAAAATGTACAAAAGCTTGCTAAACGTCACTATAAAGACAGAAGAAGAAACATATTCCTGAGTTTAAAGCTCTGCTGGGGACAGACCCTACTATCCCTGATGAAATAAGCACTGCAATAGTGAACTACAGGGTTTCAATTTTAGCTTCTCTTTAAGTCTACACTGACACTCCTCTAAACGACTGAGATGGGTCAGGATACCTTTATCAGAAAAGGTACAAGTCTTTGTAACACAATATTTGGTATTCAATTAGAAGTTACATTTTTTTAAGAGGTATATGTAGACACCACAGAATTGATTTGATGTGAAGGGACTGGAACATCTCTCTGATAAGGAAAGGCTGAGCCCTGGGGCTGTTGAGCCTGGAGAAGAGAAGCCTGAGAGGGCAGCTCAGGAAAGTTTACAAGTATCTGCAGGGTGGGGGTCAAGGAGAAGGGGCCAGGCTCTTTTCTGTGGTGCCCTGGGATAGGATGAGAGGCAATGGTCACAAGCTGGAACACAGGAAGTTCCAGCTCAACATGAGGAGAAACTTCTTCCCTGTGAGAGTGACAGAGCCTGGCCCAGGCTGCCCAGAGAGGTTGCGGAGTCTCCTGCTCTGGAGACTTTCAAACCCCACCTGGATCTGTTCCTGTGTGGGCTGCCCTGGGTGATCCTGATCTTGCAGGGGGGTTGGACTCAATCTTCAGAGGTCCCTCCCAACCCCCACCATCCTATGATTCTATGATAATTCCTATCCTATGATTCTATGATAATTCTTTATTACTGATAGAAACAGTGAAGGTTCTGCAGACTGAAACATTTGCTAACCATTATAAAGGGAGGTGAGAAAACGTCTCTGAACAAGACAAAAGCGCATTTAAGAACAAGTAACACTAGGGATGGCAGAGGCACCCGTGCAACCTCATTAGGTGGGATGAATTTCAGCCTGATGATCTCTTGCAAGGATATTGCCCACAGTTTAATTTTAAGAGAAAGTTAGGAATTTTGAGCTCAGTGCAATATAATAGAGGCTTTGTGTATACAGAAGAGTGGATACAACAGCGTTCAACGTGGCATTAAAAGAGATAAGTATCAGACTAAGAGGAATGACTGTTGTAAACCACTTTTGTCCTATGAATCTCTCATGTTGCCAGCCTAGGGATGGGGAAGTTTTGCATTATGGTGCGTGATACCAACATAAAAGCTGGAGATCTACCTCCACTTTTTGAAATCATGTTAAATAAAATATGTACATGCACATAAATGCCAACTGCATTTGCAAACTAAACAGGGCAAAACTTTGGCTATAAAGAAAAACAAACATGACTCCACCAAAACAACCCAGTCTTTACAGATTTTCCTCTGAAAATAAAAGGGGGGGGTTGTTTGTATTTCTTGACCCATTTATGAGGGAAATAAAGATTTGACTTTCTTTTGCATGCAATCCCAGCTATGAGCTCTGTAGGGGCTGGTCAGCAGCTTCGGTGAGACTAGAGAATTAATACCAGCAGGATCACTGCTGTGCCACTGAAAAGGAACCTGTTCACTCAGCCAAAGTTAAAACAGAGTGTGGCAGGGGTCTACAAGAACAAAGTCCTCCTACCAAAAGGATCAGAGAAGTAGCCAGGGAATTATCTCTCCATCTTAGGCCAGTTCTGGGCAGATTGAACATTCATATCACAGAGTGGCTACTCTGAACTGTCGTGCCTGTTATTAGGTCACTGACAGAGGTGGTGAGTGAGTGACAGTGCTGTCCCACAGGTATTTTCCTACGGACAGAGGTGGAATCCATCATGGGCCAGTGAGAAAAACCTCAGAGCAAGCCCAAAGTGACCCTCAGACTGTGATGCAGAGCTGACAGCTCCAGAGTTCCTTAGCTATCTTTCTCCTAGAAGTATATTTTTGTACTTTATAAGGTACATCCAGAAGCCTAAGATCCACCTTTAATAATGTAGATTCTTCCTCTTGGGCTTCAAAAGGCTACACCAGAAGTCATGCCTGCTCATTTAGGGATTTTTACATCACTGCCTTCAATAGGCACGCCAAGGGAATAACAACCAACTAGAGTAACAGAAGCCTTGAAAGGAGGCACTTTGCAGATGATAATAAAAGAACAAAAAAAAAAAAAAGAAGTTCCTGTTAATACTTTTGGTTTGTACTGCTCTGACTGAATTCTATCCATCTTCTGTCACTACTCTGCACATGTCACCAAGCGCTTTAATCTTTCCTTCCCTTACTTACAAAGGCCTGGTCTCAGGGCTCACTAAATAGTGAAAAACATGGACAGAAGGGGTAAATTTGCTGCTTTAGAGAGCCTAACTTTGGAGACTCAAGCTTTGGGGGTAGTGAAGTTCAGTCAAGTCCTTTATTTTAAAGTAATTTTTCAAAAATATTTTCTATTGCTGCATTCAACAAACAAAGTGCTTTTACCTCCTTTAATCTACACCTTATGCCAAGCTTCACTGATACTTGAAATGGTAAATTTGCTCTTACTGAGACACTAAACTATCGAACCACAGAACATGCTCTTCTACGAAGGTAGGAAAACACAGACCGTGTGCTGGCTGCTTAAAACACAGTAAAAGAACAACATGAATCTCTGTGTTAAAGCACCAAACAATATCCCTATGGAACTATAAGTGCCTCGAAAGTTGAGAGAAAACAAATTAGCTCAGTTGGTTCACAATGTCAGAGGGGACTGTGAAGGTTTTTCAGCTGAAAATGGAACATATTTCAATGCAAATTAGTTACTGATTTTAAGAGACAGGAAGGAAACGGCTCTTACCAAATGCAAAAAAAGGAGACCACAACTTCAAAATGACTAAATAGACCTGGTTTGTCCCTCTGCAATACTGCTGCAGGATGCATTGACTTTGGTTAGATCTATACTGACCAAAGAGTATGGGGTTAGAGTGCTGGTGGATAAAGAAGAGCAACTGACATCATCTACCTGGACTTGTGCAAAGCGTTTGACGCTGTCCCACAAAACATCCCGGTCTCTAAATTGGAGACTTGGATTTTTTGGATGAACCACTCGGTGGAGTAAGGAATTTGCTGGATGGCTGGACTTAAAAAGTGGTTCACTGTCTACATGGAGACCAGTAACAAGTGGTGTCCCTCAGGGGTCCAGATGGGAAGCACTATTATTGAGCAGCTTTGTTGGAGACATGGACAGGGGGATAGAATCTCTCATCAGCAAGTCTGTGGACAACACCAAGCTGTGTGGTGTGGTCAACATGCTGGGGGGAAGGGATGCCATCCAGAGGAACCCTGACAGCCTGAGAAGTGGGAAACCATGCAAACCTCACAAAGTTCAACATGGCAAAGTGTGAGATCCTGGACATGGGTCAGGGCAATCCCCAGCACAAATACAGGCTGGGCAATGAGTGGGTTGAGAGCAGCCCTGCGGAGGAGGACCTGGGGGCATTGGTGGATGAAAAACTCTACATGAGCCAACAATGTGTATCTGCAGCTCAACTGGTATCCTGGGCTGCACCAAAAGCAGCGTGGGGAGCAGGTCAAGAGAGGTGATTCTGCCACTCTAGTAACAGGCAGTGTAGGTTTTAAAATGAAAGAGGGGAGGTGTAGATGAGATATTAGGAGGAACTTCTTCACTGGGAGGGTAGTAAGACACTGGAAGAGGTACCCCAGAGGGGTTGTGGATGCCCCCTTCCTGCAGGCATTCAAGGCCAGTCTGGATGGGGCTTTGAGCAACCTGGTCTAGCGGGAGGTGTCCCTGCCCATGGCAGAGGGGTTAGAACTCAATGATCCAAACCAGACCTAAGCTGTATGTAACATGCTCTTCTTAGAGCAGGCAACCAGCCCTTGCTTTGATGAGACAAACTGAGGAAAAAGATATACTACCCCATGAGCAATTCCTCTTGTCATAGTTCTATTTTTTTCCTTCTTATAATCAGAAGCATTTAAATATTTTTTTTTATATATATATTTCATCTATACTATCACTGAACCTCCATAGGTCTCTGACACCTGACAAGCACCGTGGCCCATTCTATAGAATGCTACAGCTTGAAAACAGCAACCAGGCACAAGATCTTTGTCAAAAGAGATATATCTAAGGTAATTTTCCTCTACTTAGAAGACCTGGAATAAGAAAAGCATCTTTGAATAAAAGAATAAGACAAAATACACAAAATTCCCCCAATAAATTTTTGAAGCAAAGTACTGAGCCTTGCACCATAAAAATTAACAAAACAGAAAACCACTTAAATGTGTAAATTCACATCTTAAACCCAGCAGAATTACTACCAATAATGACAACAACAACAAAAAAAAGGAACAAGTTCAACCACAGACATGGAGTGCTTATTTTAGGAATAACCTTCATGCAAAATTAAAGATCCCTTTCTCAAGGAAGGAAATGGAGATGAAAACATCTGGGGCTATTGGTAGGAGAGATCACTTAGAGTTACGTTACCAAAACCAGGGAGCAAGTGGTAGCAATGGAAAATCTAAGACAAAGGGGATAAAGGCAGTACAGAAAACTCTGTTGAGAGGCAGTGTGAGAGAGTTTTAACCTTTTATTCCTAAAACCTAAAGAAGACATGTATAACTTCCAGATATATTAATTTCACCAGGAAAGGACAAAAAAAAATAATAATAAATAAACCTGTTTCCCATTGACATTCTAATAATCAAAAAATGGCCACCAGAGAGCCAACACCCACACAGGTCTCTCCAGTTGGCTCTGCTGAGTCCCACTCCACGGAGCAGCGAGCACCAGTGAAAAAACTGGAGAACATGAGCCAGAAAGAACAGTCCACATATACAGATCAGGGGAAAGGCAGGAGAAAAAAAAAAGTCAAATAAGTAGAGTACAACCCTTTGGAAACAGCTGAGAGATGTGAGCACAGACTGATGTTCCAGAGGCTTTGGGCTGCCCTGAAGGAACGCTTCCATCTGTGGCCTTCTGCTGGTGGAAACAAAGATAAATACACTCCAAATTGTCAGAACAATGGCAAAAACACCACGGGTGGTTTGGTTGGGGATTTTTTGATTAAAAATTTTCAAATAATAAGTGGCATCAAAATGGAAGTGGAGTGTTTTGTCTCACCCTACCAGTGCGGTTAGTGACCAAATGGTCTAGCTCCCCCCTGAAGCAAAGTGTCTTCTGAAGCAATGTCCAAAGCCAGCTTCTCCAGGAGGACAGCTCCATAGACAAACTCACACTTATCCTACAAGGAAGCCATGCTGAAAGGCAACACATCATCTCTAGCACCCCAAATTCACAACCTCAACCCATGAACTATCCAGTTCCGTCAATACCACTTAATACATTTTTCAGGAAGATATGCTCAGAAGATATGGGGACAAATGACCCAAAAAAAAGCCCAAACATGATGTTTTCTGTCACGGCCAAAGACTGAAGAGAAGCTACAAAAAGTGTGTTGATTGCACACAACATTTTTCAAGCATTTATAGGAAACAGCTGTTGGAAACTCCCAACAGGCACACCTCTCTCCAGAGAGGAGCTGAACACCAAGAAAAAAAGCCAAACAAACAAAAACCCACCCAAAAACCCAAACCCCATTACTCCCAGCACAACACTCCTTCCCCCAGCAATGCTGGGGGCAGATAAATAGAGCAGTTCATGGCAGCACAGGCTGGCTCCAACACGAGGTGTTACACACACACACAGTCACAGGGACACACAATGCACAGTCCACTTCTCTGCCCATTAATGACGCCGTTTTCTTGACAACTGAAGCACAGAAGTAAATGTTTGGGAAGCCTATTGAGTCATCACACTCCTCTTTTTTTCCATGCATTTTATGCAACAAGACTTCACCTACACATACTGACATGAAAGCACAGAAAACACAAGTTCACAAGAAAAAATAACCAAGGTCTTAGAATCATTAAGGTTGGAAATGACCTTAAAGATCATCAAGTCCAACCGTCTACTAAACATTATCACAACCACTAAGCCATGCCCTGCAGTGCCACATCTGGATGTTTATTGAACCCCTCCAGGAATGGAGATTGCACCCCCTCCCTGGGCAGCCTGTTCCAAGGCCTCACCACTCTCTCAGGAAAAAAATTTTTCCTTATATCCAACCTAAACCTCCCCTGGGGCAACTTCAGCCCATTTCCTCTCATCCAATCACGAGTTACCTGGGAGAAGAGACCAACCCCCACCTCACTGCACCCTCCCTTCAGGCAGCTGTAGAGAGCAACAAGGTCTCCCCTCAGCCACTTCTTCTCCACCCTAAAGGTAAGTTTATCAGATAAGTTGAGGACACCCCCCCAGGTCCTTTTTATCCCTTGGCAGTGTGCTGAAGCTAACCATCGATACCACCACAAACCTACCACAGCTAACAGAACTGAGTATCTACTCCAGCCCAGAATTAATATGTAAAATATTTATTTATGAATGTCAGGTAAAAATCACAGTTGCTTTGGGGAAAGCAAGTGCTTCACAAAGTGATTTAGTTGGGGAGAAACTGATAATGAAAATAATTAGAAACATACAATTAGAACATAAATACAAATGAACGATTATGAATTTAAGTGCCCCAAAAAGGCTGCAAAGAGAAAAAAAAAAACCAAACAAACAAAAGATTATTTCAGTTATTGCTACTGCAAAATATTAGTTTTAAATATCAAGGATTAAATATAGTTAGCTTGCTATTAAGTCAATTTTCTTTGGAGTATCAGATTCCACAACCAAGTGTAGGTTTCCAAGCCTCAAATTCTTGTTCTTTCTTTAAGGTATTAATATCAGCAACTAGCCAGTGAGAAAAGTGGGTTTAAGTAAGTCCCTGCATGGGTGGGCAGCCCATTACAGGAGTCTGTTCCACCAGCACTGGATTCATTTTGGAGGAGGTAGAAGGAAAGGCAGATTAGTTACTTGAATAACCCATACAGAAGGGGAAAATAGACTGCAGAATACAGAACAAAGTTTTGTCTGGCAAAACCAAATACAATGTTTAGATACTTACTACTCTTTACTCTGAGGCACAGGAAGCCACAAAACCTTTTCAGTTTTAAAGATGGTTTCAAGATCTCATGCAAGGCACATGGAAATTTAAAGACCATTGGATGTTTTGAAGAATGATCCTGGTTTATGAGATGGGATGCTGGCACATTTGGTTGCCTTGGATTGATTTTTTTTCTCCACAATTCAGTATTTTAAAAGAAAAACAGCTTCCTTAGGATGAAGATTTATTCAAGACTTTTTATACAGAGATAATATCTCCACATCAGAAGTACTTAGGTGACTAAATATTCTAGGACACCTAGGACAAACACAACAGCAATATTCACAGATGAAGACTTGAGTAGGAGATGTCAAGGTCTGACACAGAGGGACTATAAAGGGCTACAGGTTCTTTTACAGAGCAGACAGGAAGGCCACCACGACAGGGTGGATAACACAACACTGTTGTGTACTATTACACCAGAAAGATTTCCACTAACCCTAATCTCTATCTTTTTCAGTCACTAACTATAAATAGCAACAATCATGTGAAGTGGAACCTCTGCTATAAGAAATCAGATCAACCACAAGCCCATATCTTCTGTGTTGACAAATAGCTTCTCAAGAGAGAAGATACAAAAGCAGACACCTGAATGCTGTACACACCAGGAGCTCAGATAATCCAGGCCTGAAGAAGCAGGCAGCATGAAGCTTGCTAGGGGAATAAATTAATCATAGAATTGTCAGGGTTGGAAGGAGTCTTAAAGATCATCTGGTTCCAACCCCCCTGCCATGAGCAGGGACACCTCCCATAGAGCAGGTTGCTCAGAGCCCCATCCAGCTTGGCCTTAAAAGTTTCCAGGGATGGGGCTTCCACCACCTCTCTGGGCAACCTGTGCCAGTGTCTCACCACCCTCATGGGGAAGAACTTCTTCCTAATATCTCATCTGAATCTACCCACCTCTAGTTTTGATCCATTCCCTCCAGTCCTCCCACTACCCAACATCCTAAGAAGTCCCTCCCCAGCTTTCTTGTAGCCCCTTTAAGACACTGGAAGGTCACAATAAGGTCTCCCCAGAGCCTTCTCTTCTCCAGACTGAACAACCCCAACTCTCTGTCTGTCAGAGTTTACAGAGTTTAGTCCCAAGACATAAGCAAGTAATGTTCTGTTTACTGGCCTCATTTTGTACTGGACAAACCCACTTCACCCATATTGAAAATCAAGCTTTGAGCTACACAAGCTTTAAAAGTAGGTCTAAGAAGGTGGCCAATGAGGATTATACCACAACTTGTTACTAGGCAGAGGCAGAAGCATTGATTTAGCACTGAGCTGAAAACTCCAGTCACACAATTTTAGAAACCCACAGCACATCCACCTAAATCTTCAACTGTTTCATCACTGGTGTTCATGCAATGGCTTGAATTTTTCACCTGGGAAAATGCTTGCAGCAGCTGGCAGTGCTGGGGGTGAAGAGATCCCTACTGACAGACCATAATTTCATACCAATTTGAATCATGAAACTGCATTACAGAAACTGAGAGATTGCAATTATAAAAGCAGGTGAGACAGTAGGGGAGGAACTGTAAGAAATATTTTCCCCGTGTAATAAAGAGTGAATCAAATATGCCACTGGATTTCTTTTTAAAAGTTTAATCATGTTAGAAAGTGTCTTACTGTGCAACTATTTCTACCAAAGCAACTGTACAAACTGAATTTAAATGTTAATCTTCTCGAGAATGTGAATTATGCAACAAGAGTCAGTGGCAGATTTATCAACCTTGCAAAGTAAATATGTATTATATAGCTACACCGCTAAATATTTTATTGAAAAACAAAATCAACCAAAAAATCTGCAGTGAATGAAGAACACAGTAAGGGCACTTCTGATAAGAATGCTGCTTTGATGTGTAGCTATATTTAAAAGCAAAGATTTCTTCCCTAAACAAAGGAGTTACACTAAATATCACCTAAGAATAAATCACACGCACCCCCATCAGCCCACAAACCCCATCTCCAATCACCCTGTCTGACCCATCAATCGAAATGCAACAGTTAGTGTTGTGTCATCTTGGACTTGGAAACCACATCCCATAGTATTTCCTCTTCCATTAAAGGCCTATAGGTAGTAGTAATTTGTAGGAGTTCATTGCCTCCTACAAGGGGCCCCAAAGTAAGAAACTCTTGAGGGCAGCTCCAAAGACTATTTAAGTTATAGAAGATGAACGTGGCAGGAAAGCTGGAGAGAAGATTTGGGAGGGGAATCTTTCAAAAGGTATTTCACTAATTATGCTTCAAAATTATGACAAGTATCTCCCGAGAAAGATGATAAGCATACCAGGGCCTGATTTAACATCCTGAAGTGCAGGAGAAGTCTGGGGAGGAGAAAAAAAGAGTGGAGAAAAAAAAAAAAATATTAAAAATCACAACATGAAAAACCTCTTGATTAGTAGTTCTTGTAAAAAAAGCTAACATTAGCACACCATATATACTCCAAAAGCATGTAAAGTAGACAATTAGCAGATATTAATTCTACAAAAACCATTTTGCTCTCTCATCCTTTGAGATAAAAGTTCAACTACCAGAGGCTATCAATGATATAAATAAATGATATAAAATAAATGATGGCTTACATCAGCCATTCTCCAGATAAGTCACTGCACCTTTAAAATAAGGAAAAAAAAAAAAATCATTTTGAAGTCTCAGGCCCTGATTTTGTCTTAAAAGACTCTCAAACCCATCCACAGTTTAAAGAGTGAAATGAACTATTGCTTACTCAGATGAAGAGTCCCCCATTCTTCCAGCAACAAAGCTGAGAAGAAAAGTTGGTTTGAATTCTTGCTGTGAATCCCAGTGATGCTAAAATCTAAAGTCTATTCATCCTAAAGAAGTTAAAGGTCCATCCTTCTCTTAGTCAGCTCTTAATGTGAACAAGCTTCTGAAGTGAGGGGTTAGGCAATCATTGAAAGGAAACAAGCAAGACCTCCTGGCAAGTTCTAAACCAATGCCATATGGTAAGGAATGGGGGATTTATTTAGTTAGTTATTTTATGATTCCAAGAACACTTAGAAGCACTTGCTCAGATTTCAATAGAAATATTATGATAGAATAGAAATATTTACTATAGCTTTTGCCCTTCTCAGGAATCACTTCCCATTTTATCTTTACCTTTGGTAAAGATAAACCTAGAAAGATACACCTAGAAAGGCAGCTGGTCCTAGAACACTGTATTTCGGGGACTAACATTTTTCAGAAGAGAAGACAAACATTTTTCACCCATTAGGTCCTTCCTTAGTCCTAGGCACACTCAACAAAGCAGGACAGAAATTTGCAGCGTGAAGAGGGGTAACATTCCTGACCCTTCTCATCTGCAGTGCGACAAGAGGTGACACTAAGGAATTCTAAGAAAGGAGCCCCCATTCAGGTGACATTTGCAGGGAAAGTAACAGAAACCACAATTACCAACTGCTAGTTGCAGTTAATGTTCCTCTTAAAAACATCATCAGCACGATGGGCCACAAATTAGCACGGTATTAGAGAAAAGACAGAAAGATTAGAACTCAAACAGAAAAATAAAGGCATGTCCAGAATGAAGAACTTTGCTTTAACTCTGAAGAAAAATGTTAGCTTCTGTTTAAATTCTTTTCTTCAGTGAAGAAGTCATAGCTGATACAACAGATCCAACCTGCATATTGCCCTGATCTCCAGCTTAGCCCTATTAAAAAAAACTTATTTACAGAAAACATGTCTGGGACAGATGTCAGAGATGGTTTCCTCCTACACCTCAGCCACCTTATTAGAATGAAGTCTCAGTGTAAAATTCAAACCTAGTGTAATAAGCACTACGACTTTTTTTCTTGAAGAAAACTAATTAATCCCAAAGCTCTGGCAAAGCTTAATAGAAGCTTATCCAGGGTTAGGAAATGCAAGAAGCTTTGAGCTTGTCTATGCTGCATGCTCTTCATATACCAAAGTTCATCAGAAAAAGAAAAATAAGAAAGCATCTTAAACAAGCTACAAGGAAAAAAAAGCTACACCCGAGAAAGTCTGAAAAATAAGGCCAAATTAGCATTGCATAAGTCTTCATTTTTCTTATTCCTTTTTTAAAAGCTCTGCAATCTCAATATTGCTGTATTTAATTGGACACTAATTCCCCCTTGATCAGAAGTCCAATTAAAAATACACCCTCCCTCCCTCCAGAACGAGGCAGAAACACTGTTAAAATACCGATGGGCAAAAAAAACCCAGCTCTGAATGTCTGGATTTCTTCCCAACTGTGTGAACGTGTAAGAGCCCACTGCCTCTGCACTCCCCTCTCGGGGCTGCGGAGCGCTGCCACAGCCAGAACAGCGTCCTTACGCTCCCCAGTACTCCCACTGCTGCTGCTGGGAACGGAGCAAATGGGGCAGGCGCTCTGGAGAGGTACAGCTGACCCCGTCTTATCCTTGGCACCTTGCCTTACCAAGTCGTTTGAAATGTGGGTGTTTACTGGTAGAAGTGAGCTGACAGCTCCCCGAGGTGCAGGGACATGCGGCTTTGCCCTTTCTGACTGCGCTCCTGGATGCTGCTGCCCCTCAGAACCCTGCAGCTGAAGGTTCACCAGAGGTGGAGAGCAACCAGGGTGCCTGTAACACCTGCCACCAGGCATTTTCCGGCAGACTAGAGTCCTTGGGATGACAAACAGGACTTGGACACCAAAAGACGAAGCCTTCCAGCCCTGTCATGTGGCAGCCAGGCCAGCAGCTCACACACAGACTGCTCCCTGGTGACGTGTGACAGGACCAGAGGGAATGGCTGCAAGCTGCCCAGGGCAGCTTTAGGCTGGATATTAGGAAACATTTCTTCGCTGCAGGGTTTATCAAACATTGGAATGGTCTTCCC
>JANHGN010004924.1:0-16200 GCA_024605025.1 Megaceryle maxima | reverse complement strand
AATGAGGTCACCCCTCAGTCTCCTCCAAGCTAAAGAGCCCCAGCTCCCTCAGCCTTTCCTCAGCAGGGAGATGTTCCTCCCCCTTCTTCATCTCTGTGGCTCTGGGCTGGACTCTTTCCAGCAGTTCCCTGTCCTTCCTGAACTGAGGGGCCTGGAACAGGACACAATATTCCAGCTGTAACCTCAGCAGGGCAGAGTAGAGGGGGAGGAGAACCTCTCTCACCCTACTAACCACCCCTTCTGATACATCCCAGGCTGCCACTGGCCTTCCTGGCCACAAGGGCCCATTGCTGGGTCATGGTCATCCTGCTGTCCACCAGGACCCCCAGGTCCCTTCCCCCGTGCTGCTTTCCAGCAGGTCAGTCCCCAACCCATACTGGTCCCTGGGGCTGTTCTTTCCCAGCTGCCAAACTCTACACTTGCCCTTGTTACATTTCATTAAACTTCTCCTCGCCCAACTCTCCAGCCTGTCCAGGTCTCTCTGGATGGCAGCACAGCCCTCCAGTGTGTCAGCCACTCCTCCCAGTTCAGTGTCATCAGCAAACAGGATGACAGTGCACTCTGTTCCCTCATCCAAGTCGCTGACGAATGCCCCCAAAGCCATTCACAAGCATTACTCCAAAGACCCTCTCTACAGCTCCCTTTACTTTAAGAACTAGTCAGTAATAAACTGGGACTGGTTTCTGGCCGTGAAGGCTCTCACAGGCTTTGCTGGTTTATGGTGTACCTGGAAGACATAATGCACTGCCACGAGCTATAGTACAGACAAGCCTTATGATGGCTAAATTATGTCTGAGAGTCTATATGACAGACAACTTCCCCTCTACTATCATCACAAACAGGAGAGAAAAGGAGGAGAATACAGTCAGCTCCTTCTGGAAGAGTGGGAAAAAACAGCAGTGGAATAAATGGGCTGGATGGAGAAGATTACTGATTGCGTTTCAAAGTGATTACTGATTGCTTAATGGAATAAAAGACTAGGAAATAAAAATACAATTTACCACTCAGGTAATGATTAAATTTACCAGTCAGAGCTGGCACGTGAGAAAGCACAGTACCCAGGAACCACTGACAGCACTATTTTGATGAGCACTAAATTCTTCACAAAAGAAAAAAAATTAAGTGGAAATTGCAGGAGCACAAAAGTACATAGGAGATGTAACTTAATATATTATTAAAGCCATAGGAAAACCTAAGAGCTGGAAGAAGTGATAAATACATTTAGATAAAAATTACATTTAACTGTAGAATAATTAGCCTTTAACAACCTATTTATTAATGTGGTGATTCTTCTAAGCATTCAAATCGGAGCTGAATGTCTCTAAATGTATCGTGAGGGTAAACAGCTGCTTCAGTTTTGCTTTGCTACAGTGAAGAAAAAAGGGAATATTTGAGGATATGTGCAGGGATTTGTAAAGTACCAAAATAAATCATCATGGTCTCTGACCAAGATTTTTGCTCTGGACTCCTCTGAACATGGTGTCTCCACAAAATCCTTCTCCATCACATAAGGTGAACTTTGAAGTAATTCTTCTGTATTATAATTGTAACTGCACATTGCAGAAGAATACCTGGGGACAACATCGGGATTTCTGATCTCTCAGGTTGGGATCTCAGATTAGGATTTCTGATCCTCAGCGTAGGATTTCCTACAAAATCAACACTGATTGTCGATTTTGTAGGAAACAAAACATCCAAGCCTGCCACATGGTAGAGAATGATAGAATCATTAAAGTTGGAAAAGACTTTCAAGATCATCAAGTCCAACCATCTTCTAAACATTACCATGACCACTAAGCCATGCCCTGCAGTGCCACATCTGGATGTTTATTGAACCCCTCCAGGGATGGTGATTCCACCCCCTCCCTGGGCCTGAAGAAAAACTACCTCAAAATACCCGAGCCATTTGCACAGCAACAGTGAATCATTAAACGATTTGCAGCAAGTTCTCTTTATGTCAAATCCCTGACAGGAAAGACTAAGCAGAGGTGGGTCCTATATCCAGGCTTCAAGATTTTAGAAATCCAACAGCAAGACAGGGAGCAGACACTTTCAGGAGGCTCCTTCCCACGCACTTACCACTGACATGTTTCACTGTGTCACATAAGTTCAAAACCTTATTTCTTAAGGCAGGAATTTGGAAACTAATTTATAAAAAAAAACAAAAATAAAATTAAAAAATAAAAGCCAAGTAAGTAATATAAACAATCCTTTATACTGTAAATTCAAACTGATGTTTTGGTTTCTTTGGGGAAAGAGGGAAACATCCTTCAGTGCCAATGCAGGACAAGTGCTGCTGATTTCCACGACACAAATAACAACCTGTTTAATAATGCAATGTTTATCTGCAAGCTCTCTGAAAAAATCTTTGCAAACCTATATTAGCAGCACGGGTCTGTTTCAGTGAAAAGCTACAGAGTCATCGTTCTGTGGCATTTTTTTTTTTCCTTCTTGGTAAAATAACATCAGTCTAATCTCTGTCAAACGTAACACGACTTTAAAGCCTGTGCCGGCTCAGACTGATACAAATGGCAAAAATTCCACTTAAACTACATAGGCTCAGAAAAATCTCACATCTTAATTAAAATAAATAATTGTAAATGAGAACAGAGTCATGGCAAGAAATGAAATGATAATGGAGCTGCTTTAAGCCAGAACATTATAAGGCGACTGAGGACCTGCAGGAATTCTCTATTTAGATAAAGTTCAGTGTAACAACTCACCCATTCTAACACTGCTGAGAGAAACAAGACACTGAATACAGACACTCTAAGGATAAAAATAGCTTTCAGTCATCTAGCCCGTAACTGTAATGTACAAATGTAATGTGCAAATGCTCCACAAATCAAGACTTTACAAATTCAGGCTATTCACTCCAGAGCACACTTTATGAATACTTTTTCAGGCTGTTTCCATTTCACAGTCTCTGTACAGTGATATTTATTTTCCTCTTTCCCCAAGCCCTAAAAACATCAGCTTCAGAATAATACAGCAAGAACAGAATAGACTGAAGAGGATGGAAGGTACAAGCATCCTCTAACAGTGGGCCAAACACGCAGCGTACTTTAACTTTGCCTATGTTTTCCAAACTGCAAACTCCCAGACTAACAAATCCCTTAACATCCCAGCTCTATCTTCACAGGTTTGGGGTTTTTTTTGCATATGACATTTAAAATGTAAGCTAATTTAGAACTGATTTCTTTTAAAAAGTTGTCCAAAATATTTTTTTTCTTTTTTTTTTCCAGAGTCATGGAGAGAGGAAGGCTGGAGAACTGCAGGCTACATTTTGATTTCATATATATGGTACCGTGCACAAGAGACCCCTCATTGCACCGGAGCTACACACCCAAACCAGCTTTCTTCTGCTGCTCCAACAGACACATTTCTGAAGGCTAACAAAACTATTCTGAAGGCCACACTTAACAACAAGCACCCACCACAAGCAGAACTAATTGCTCTGTTGACGTGGATTCTTTCATCCCGATCTGCAACCCTGCCGAGATCCAGCGATAACAAGAAACGCAGAAGGCAGAGCTTGTCACTGCTCTTAGCTGCATTTTTTGTCATCTGCTCTTGGAAAGCCCATTTCCATTAATCTATCATGAGAAAGGACAGGAGATAAAATTCCCAGGCTGAGGCATTCCCTAATGCAGAGGGCATTAGGAGACTGTCCTAGATGACTGTATGTTAAGAAAGAACCCTAACAGTCAAATTATGTTACTGTGAATAGATAGAAGATGCTGTTCCTCCTTTTGTCTTAATGGAGTTATTTATGTTGTAATCTTGAGGGCAGACCACTTAACAAAGACATTACCAGCCACCTGACATAAAGAAACAGCACAGTAAGAACAGAAGGTGACATCCTGGCCCCATTCAGCAGAAGCAGGTCTGTGCTTCCCTGACTCAGCCTACAAATCATCATTTGTAAAAGTTCACTTGTATTACTCCTGCTGCACATTAACATTTAAACAGATTCCACCCAACAACTCAGAGATTATCAAACCTAGGTAAAAGAGAAACAATTACAGGCCTCATCACTGAGAGGACTTACTTGAAACGATTTAAAAGCGTAGCCTTTGTAGTATTTATGCATTTTAAAAATCAAAACAAAAATATGTTTGCCATACAGTATCATTAAACCATAAACACAGCAAGATGCTACAAATTTGAATACTTTGCTAAATCAGAGGCATAATATGCTGGTCAGAACAACTGTACACTCAGCACACTGTTAGTAACCGGGCTTCTTTTATTTAACAAAACATCTTCAAGCACCCAGCCTTGAAAGCATGGATCTCATAGGACAAGATGCCAAACTGGTTTCTCTCAAACAAGCAAATGCAACACTAAAACCAAATACAGGATCTGACAACAACAGAAGCTTGTGGAGGAGAAATGAAAACATGAGGAGAGGGATCACAAGAAAACCCCCGAGCATCCACCTACCTTATGCAGCCTTCAGTTACTAACCCCAAATTCTAAGTTTACCAGAGTAAATGTTAGAAAAGCACTTTCAAGCCTGAAGAACAGTCTGATACTAATGTGTGCTAGTATTCACTTTGCAATCCTGAGTAGAGAAACTCCTTGGTCGTCAGCCATTTGAAAGAGAACAAAAAATGTTGGAACCAGCTCCTCTGGATTAACCCAATAATCAAAAAGCCCAGTGTTACCAATCCATACGGTGGGAGCTGTGTGGGTTGAAAGATATTTCACTTCTGAGAATCTACTCTGAAGTTTAAAATAGAGAAAGCATGGTGGTCTCAGCCCAGGTCCCTCCATACACCACTAAAACTCATCTCACTTAACCTGGACCTGCTGATTTCCTGGCAGGGCACGGGAAGAAGGTGTGTTTCTCCCAACAAGAGCAGCAGTAGGAAAAACAAAGCGCTGACAACTAATGGCACAGCTAATGGGCACAGAGAAGATCTCCATCTGCACTGGTTTAAGGAACAGAGAACAACCACCTCATTGCCTTCAGGATGTTTTATTATCCAGCGTCACAATTAATGCCATTTCAGTTAAACTGCATGTGGGAAAGCAGCAGGAATTAAGAGTAAATACCAAAACTCTTGTCAAATGGAAAACTACTGCAACAAGCTCTGAATACTTGTCATAATCTCTGTGACTGCAGGTACTCGGCTTTGACTTGTTTTTAACAGTTTTCATTCAACCTCAGACAGCATGACAAACAACAAGACTTCAAGGTTGTTCAGTTTTCCCACTCGAGATGGGGCAGGAGACATTTATGTTTGCAGGGATTTACAGAGATCATTATTTTCCAGACAGGACTGAAAGACAATCCTACAAATACAGAATCACAGAATGTTGGGAGTTGGAAGGGACCTCTGGAGATCATCGAGCCCAACCCCCCTGCCAGAGCAGGATCATCTAGATCAAGCCACACAGGAACACATCCAGGTGGGTTTTCAATGTCTCCAGAGCAGGAGATCCCACACCCTCTCTGAGCAGCCTGTTCCAGGCTCTGTCACCCTCACCGTGAAAAAGTTTCTCCTTATGTTTCCATGAAACCTCCTCTGTTCCAGCTTGCACCAATTGTCCTTTGTCCTATCAGTGGACATCACTGAGCAGAGCCTGGCTCCAGCCTCCTGACACTCGCCCTTTCCATATTTATTAACATGAATAAGGTCTTCCAATTAGATAATTCCCTCAAATACTTCCCATTTGAGGATGTTTTCAGGGAACGGGAAAGGTTTTGGGAGCCAACGCATCTCCTGGTTTGCAGGTTACATTTCTGAAGTAAAATACTGACAGTACATTTCCCCAGGTAGGAAACCAAGGTAACAGTCCAGTTCACCTAACACTTTGTGGTTTAACCACAAGAAAGAAAAAGTAGTTGGCCCACAGGAGAATGTCTGTACGCAGTGTGGCCACGCCTGAACCAAAACTATCCCAGAGACTGCTTTAGGTGTGACAAAGCCAGAAACAGAAGACTCTGCTTGAGGTATCCCATAGTACACTCAGCATTCTACTTCTGATGTTGTGTGACAGTGATTTTCCCTTGTTGGTATCCATATACAAAATATGCAGATGTTGAATTATGCTGCATGCAGCTCTCGAGCTACAGGCACACTTCTCTATTTACCAGTAAGACACCTTCCATCATCTCTAAGGATGTAAGCCCTTTACTTCCACCACCTGGTACAAGTTTACTCCTTTGTTTTCAGCTTTATTATACTAGAAAATGGTAACATTCAGTTTATTCACTTCTGTTCCTCTATTTTGCCAAGCTACCCTGATAAAAGAAGGAAAATATTCTTCATCCATCATCAACCGTGAGTTTAACCAGAGAACCAAAGGGCAAAAGAGAAGACCAAGGAGGGACTGGGTGCTTCAGATGCAAGAATCCAAGTTTTAAGCTTACAGACAAAAATGGAAGAAATGTTTTCTTTTCCTTTTTTTCCTCCAACGTCATACTACTGCTGAAACTGTATGCAAAAAACAGAGGAGAGGACAAACTCAGAAACACTTGTAACAAAAAGACAGCCAGGGCCAAATCAACACTTTGCTTTATTTTAACCCAAAAGAAAAACAAACTTCAATACAGGGAAGAACAAACACTGGGAAGGGTGACCATTTGCAGGCAAAAAAAGGTCAGACATCTGAACAAACTTGCTGGAACGGGGGAGCTCTCCAGGCAAACATTTCCTTTTGGCAAACATCTTCCCACTTACAAGACACTTTTCCCTACGAAAACCCAGCACATTTACAACCTTCCAAGTGCACGTAACGTGCCACAGGGCACCCAATAGATCCTTATGATGGTACCACAAGTTAGCCCATAATAGAAGTCTCCAAGGTTTGAATGAGCAGTGAGCACATCCCTAAGGAACAGGAGAAGAGTTTGGCTTGCTCAGGCCACAGGGCCACTTTGGTTAAGCACGCTTGATCAGCCAGGCACAAACATGGAGATTTTCTTCCCCTTCACAAAGTGCTCAGCCAAGGGAAGCATGACCAATAAGTTAAAATATAACATTACTGGCACTGTAGCATTGAAATAAATATTATTTCTTGCAAACCCTGACATCAAAACTGAAGTTAAATGCACCAAATTTAGAAGAGAGGTTATGTGGGGACAGGGGAGAGGAGGAAGAAGCCTATTCAAAGACACTTGACAAAAAGCTGAACTAATGTACAGAAAGCAGATAAGCATTTCTGCAACCAGAAGGAAAAAAAAAAAGTTATTCTCCCTCACTGATATAAACACATGAAACAAATTCAACAAAGAGGCTGGGATTGGGTCGCTTTCCTCCCAGTGTTACCAGCCTATCAGAAATAAATCCTAACTTCAAATTGCTCATTCTTAAAAATTTTAACAAACTTGCCAACTTTAAAGAATCACAGAATCATTCAGGTTGGAAAAGACCCTTGGGATCATCGTGTCCAACCATTCACCCTACTCTACAAGTTCTCCCACAGACCATATTCCCCAACACGACATCTAAGGGATGCTTAAACACATCCAGGGATGGTGACTCAAGCTCCTCCCTGGGCAGCCTATTCCAATATCCCACCACTCTTTCCATGAAGAATTTTCTCCTGGTGTCCAGTCTAAACCTACCTTGTTTCAGCTTGAAGCCATGCAGAGTTGGACTACTCCTGAATTACGCAGCACTTCAGTTTTCAGAAGATAGAATGATCAGGGGAAAAATAAATTAAAAGGTGGCAACACAGATGTGATTCAGAATTGGAATTTAAAGGTATTTCCAGTGCACTGCCTACATTTCAATGTACCAGCAAAAGAATCAGGCCAAGTTTTTTCCTTCAGTGACCTTTTAATCAGAAGGAAATAAAAGGAGAAAGATCTCTCGTCAAACAAATTCACTGAGGGAACGTGAAATGTTCTTAATTTTGCGTACAACTCGACGAGTAAATACATGTTAGAGCAATGTAATTTGACTTTAAGCATCGGGTATATAACCAAATCTCAGTTTTAAATCACTGAGGACACGTAACAGCACTTTCTATTTCTCTATCCAGCATGACATGCCTATATATAACACCACCCTATCTGAGGAACTGAGGAGAACATACAGAACTCATGTGGCCCTAATTACAACATATTCAAACAGGTCAAAATCTGGTGGGGACTTTGCCAAGTCCTCAGAGAAGAGGGCAGCCAAAGGCAAACCACAAGCTAACATGCAATGTCCCGTCAGGCCTGACGTAACTTGACAGGCACGAGTTAGACACCTCCAATATCCACAAAGCAAAGCCCAAGAAAAGCACAAAAGTTAAAACCCTCAAATCAGAATATAAGTTTTAGGAAAATTAAGCAAAACCAACATTTATTTCATTCATATCAGGTAAGAAAACACATTCAAATTTTCCAAGAAGTTTCTGATGCAGACAGTTTTCTTACCAGTTGTTAGTGCTTATTTGCCCAAAGGTGAAAAGCAGATTGTTACAGAGTTCCAACGTTTCCATTTAGTGACAACTAAACTCAGGTCTATTTTGCAGCAGTCTCAGCTGTAACAAAAATTACTACAAAAAAAACCCAACACTTTCTCCTAATCAATTCTCTGATGGCAGTTTCCAGCCATCCTGGGGCAATGTACCGTAATATCCACGTCATCAGTCAAACCATTACAAATTTCACTGAAAGATGAACAGGGTCCTACTCCTGAAGCATCTCAGAATTAAACAAGTTTGCCATAAAACAAGCGAACTCCCCAAATCCATGTGGAGATTACAAGGATTAACAGAGATTACAAGGAACTCCAAATTCAGTTTGCTGCTTAAAAAAAAATAATAATAAAATTAATTGCAGGTGTTCTACAGCTCTGGAAAAAGCCTCTGAAAATTGACCAAAAAAACCCCAAACCAGATGACTAAATGCAAACCAGATCTCCTGTGAAGAAAAGGCACACGCTAGTGCTCATTCAGAGGCCAGCTACATACTAAGGTTCAGGGATTCCTCTGTTTGGTTTGACAACTCCCAAAAGAAAATAAAGAACTGAAAAACCCATTACAAAACTGCAAAGCAAATATCATTTTTAAAGGATTTTTAAACACTTTGGTTCTCATATCTGCCAGATGTTTTAATGGTCGGTATTTATTTTTGCCTCTAAGCAGGACACTGCCATCCCTCTCTATCTGAAAGGTGTAGACCTGTTAGGAATTATTTATTCACCCTCTGTTAGAGAAGGGTGTTGCTTTCCAACATAAAATGCAGCCTCTACGAGTTATCCGTTCACCCTTCTGAAAAGGCATAACTGCTTTAGGATTGAGTTTTGTTGTCTATGAACTTTAGAACCTATATAGTTCCTTTCTGATAAGGACTCAGACAGAAGTAACCCTCAAGTTGGACCTTCACAGTATCTCCACTTCAAGTCCAGTCCCAACTGATTCCCAAAAGGGTAGAGGCAATAATTCAACATTCACAGCAGCCAAAGATGAGAAAAGAATCACTCTTCTCCTAGAACAGCAACACAGGAACTTCACAGGAAAATGTAAAGGAGCTTCGAACTGCAGAGTAAGAAAAGACTCTCCAGTTTCTGTCTCAGAGCATGCCAGAGTGCCCTTTCCAATCTGCCAAGATCTTAAGGTCAGCTCTGACTGTTAATACTTCTAGAGACTGAAAGACCCTTTCATCTCCAAGAAGCAGGACCCATACACACAGAGAGGATGCAAATCTGCTCCATCCCGAGGGGTTTAGGGCAGGGAATTCTCCATGGAGTAGCAGACTCCAAGCCCACTGTCTTATTTGCCTCGTAAAACTCTAGCAACGTATACACAACATAAACCTGCAAGCACTCTCACAAGGCAAACCCAAAGCACCCTACACTTTATGCCCCACAGTACCACTGCTTGATCAACAGCATGGTAGTTTCACAGGTATCATAACATTTTGAAGTCTTTCACACATTTCTCAAGTCCAGCTTTGTATCGTAGAATGGTGGGGGTTGGAAGGGACCTCTGGAGATCATTGAGTCCAACCCCCCCTGCCAGAGCAGGGTCACCCAGGGCAGGCCACAGAGGAACAGATCCAGGGCGGGTTTGAAAGTCTCCAGAGCAGGAGACTCCACAGCCTCTCTGGGCAGCCTGTTCCAGGCTCTGTCACTCTCACAGGGAAGAAGTTTCTCCTCAGGTTGAGGTGGGACTTCTTGTGTTTCAACTTGCGACCATTGCCTCTCATCCTATCCCAGGGCACCACTGAAAAGAGACTGGCAATAAAAACACCTAATGGGGGTGTATCAACTGCACAAGGAATACGATTTTACAAGTACAGTTTTGCATTGGTTACTTCCTGATTGTTTGTATTGGTTCCACAGAAAACAGCTGACCAGCAGAATATTTTTAGAATACAAATGTAAAATGATTATACCAGAAATTTTGCCTACTACAGGCACATTATAGCACACAGAGATAAAACTCATCAGGCTCCAGCCTGCCAGGGCCTCAGATGATATCAGCGATCAGCTTCAGTGCACACACAAGTGGCTTTGAAAGGAGACACTGGGACGTGAGCCGGCCACTTAGAAAGGAAAACCCAAGCCTTTAAAAGGAATTACAGCATGGAGATAAATGAGCACAGGTGTCACTGGTTTAGCTCCAGTTAGCATCAGAATTTGGGTCTTTCAAGAATTTTTAATGTTTAAAAGTCTGTAAATAAATTAATTTAGTGAAAAAAAATAATCTGTTCAAGAGCTTCGTTATTCAGGGGTTGGGCTTCTCTACTAAAGCAGCAAAGATCAGACCTAGACAAAACACACAAAGCTATTCCCCCAAGGGATCAATGTGCCCACAGAGACCAGGGTTAAGCCCAAAGGTTTTTTCACTCTCAGCACACTTGCAATTCTGTTCTGACTTCAGTTTTTCTAAGAAATGACCAATCCCTGCACTGCAACACCAAGCAACAGGCTAAAGCAGCCTTAAAGAGAAAAAGAGAACTCCACTTCTTTCTGAGGGAAAAAAAAAACTTTTCAGTGACTTTCTTAATACAAAAAGAATATTTTAAACATTTATATGCAAGGGCATACAGATGTGATTCAGTGTTTTCCTAAAAATAACATATCTACAATTCCCTGGAAAAAAAGGAGATTCAATTATATGCTTGAAGCCTACTAAATCATGTGCTTTCTTCAAAGGGGACAGGAAAATAACCCAGTCAAATCTTTCGCACACTTAAAGGCTGTAACAGATGTTTTAAAGGTTGAGTTCCTGTATCTTTCCTTTGCAGTGGCATCCCAGCAAGTTACTTGAGCTGAATAATAAGCGTGTCTCTTAAGTCAGCACGTCCTCTCTGACTTCTGAGAATAATACAGACTTGTTCTTGCTGGTACACCGAGTTGCACTCCTTACAGGGATTCCTCTCTTTGTGGACATCTACATCAACTGAGAAGCACTACAGAAGAGAATGAGAGAACTCTGGGTGAAAAAAGGGCCCCCCATTACTCTGACTGAGCAGGTGTTACAATGGGCACATAACACCCGGCCTTTCTGAACTCTCTGAGAAGTTCCCATTCAAAACTGGAAATATAATGCAACTATTTTTAAAAGTTTTCATTTTGGATAACTCATCACATCACAATTACAATAACGAAAATAGCAGACTCATGGTTGTAAAACAAAAAGTTAGTCAGCATGATTAGGCATCAGTTTTTTCAAAATAAATAAAATAAATAAAAATAAAGTGACATTTAAACACTGTTCATCTCACTTTCTAGCACATTTACATGTCAAGGTGATGAACTTCGTAATATCTTGTAAATGTTCATCCATGTTGACTTTCTACATCAAACATTTAATAAGCAATGGGCAATACATAGAGAGGGAGGGGAAGATAAGGAGGGACAGAGACACTGTATTTGCTTAGAATCTCCACAACAGCATTTCTGGCTCCCCTACAACTTTGCTGTGTTTTGCATGTATTATACAGCTCTCAATATCCTGCAGCGTATCTCTGACAGAGGGGTTGGACTGGATGATCTTCCGAGGTCCCTTCCAACCCTTAACATTGTCTGATTCTCCACGATTTTAACTACATATACACATATAGATGTGGAAATTACTGTTACTAGAAGGATTATTCAGATTAAAAATAAAGAAAAAAAGAGAAAGCATATTATAACATAGCTGAACATATCAGCCAAGAGTGAATTTACCTTAGGCAAAAGAACATTTTTCACAGAGGAAAAGAGCAGAAAATAGTCAAGAGGACTACAAAGGATCACTTGAAATGGAAAATGTTGGATGTAAATTGGTAGGATTTCAGTTGTAGCAAGAAGCTTCTGAAAATATATTCATTTCAAAAGCAGAATATTCTAACTGTCCAGAACAAGGGGAAAAACAAGAACGGTTGTCTAGAAAGCAGACAATTCTTCAGTAGTCTATAGGGATTTCTATGCATCAATCAGCATGAGGTAAGGAAGTCCAACTGAATCAGAAAATAGTGGAGCAGTGCTTGTGAAATAAAGGCAAATTTCCTTTTAAGCATGAAAATATGTAATGAATGCATAAAGAATATTTCAGGGGCAATAGAAATAAAACTGGAATTACCAATAGTCTAAAAACTAACTTAATCTTCTCAACCTGCCAGAAGAGCAGCCTCACAAAGAAAGCGATTATATATTTCAGTTAGCAGAGTTGAAAGGATAAACACAAACCAGAATTAACAATATTAAGACCTGTTGGCAATTATTTTTCTTTAATTAGAGCGAAGTTCTTCCACTTCCTAATGCTAACGAAGTTCTTCCACTTCCTAATGCTAAAGTTAAAACGGAAGAAGTAACTGAGATGCTAAATGTCAAAGCAAAGACTTTCATTTTACTATACCTGAAAGCCTTCTGCTGCCTTTCCATCTGCCTATCTGGGAGTTTCAGTGCCCATCACTGAACAATTTCCAGTTAAAAAACAACGGTGGGATTAAAGCTGATAGTGGACTCTGACTGTTCATCCACCAGTTAAACACGGCCACCTCGGAGCAGAAACACAACGTGTGTTTGCTGTAACTTGTCCCTGACACAGGTACTGCTGCTGAACACACCTAATGAATGCAAGACACAGAAGGCAACTGGGAGAACACCACTGGGCAGGGAATACTCTGCTAAATTGCTCATTTTGCATGTAATATTCCAGGTCACCCTGTACACTGGCACTGGAGGTACTTGTCAGCTGGTTTCCTCTTATCTTTAGATACAAGAAACTGCAGAACACCAAAGAGTTGTTTATTACCCATGTATAAAATTTTAAACTTTCAGGAAAAAAAAAAAATCAATCAGAAAGGGGCCTCCGAGATGAGAAGTCACAGGCAGGGGCTAGAAGCAGGTAACAGCAAAACGACAGGATAATATCACCTTCTGTCTACTGAATTTCACATCCAGACTTCCTAAAAGTAGCAGCAGACAACGGAGAGAGGCTCTACTGCAATTTCAGAAGTGACTGGGGAGGGCTTTAAAATGATGACAAAAGCTGTATTAAAAATGGACAACATTTCAAACCTGTCAATTTGAGCTGGGTAAGGGGCAGCTTCAGAAATACTGACAGTGTAATATTTTGTAGGTTTTTTTCTGTTGGGTTCCTCATTAGACTTCAGATCAAGATATGCTAATAGACATGTAGAGAAGTTACATCTTTTTTTTTTTTTTTAACTAGCCCAGAATTAGCTGGGGCAAAATGTAAAAGCAAAAAGTATTGTCTCCATCAGTGTTCTGGCTAGGCTTTAGATAAAATACAGAAAAATAATGGTCTAGAATGTCACCTGTTGACTATCCTAAACTGAATATTCTCAACATTCCTCTTCTGTGAAACGCAATCTTTAAAAAGGTTCCTCAGTTCACTGGGAAAAGAAACAGCAACGCCACAAATGCACAAACGCTTGAGTGCAGACTCAAATTGCAATATTGCTTCCTCTCTGAATATTTATCTTGTGACTAAGTGCAGTACAAGGTGGGGAAGAGTGGTTCCCCCCCTGCCAACATATTGTTAAAGGCACCAGCAGACTTAATATGCCATCCCCTTACTGGATGTGGCTAGTCCTCAACTTTCATTTTACCGCTGAATTCTACTTACCTTTCAAGTATGTTACTAAAGCTGCCTACAAAACCAGTGCAGAGTATTCTGGAAGACACCTTTTCTAGAAGAAAACACTTCCTTTTATCCAGTAGTAGTGCATTTCCCTATATAATTCCAGTTTTCTTCTCAGTGTCCTAAGAATGCTGTCCCATACACCCAGCAGCAAAAATTTAACTGCTAACAGAAGTTTCATGTTCCCAGATTCTTCTCCTCTTCACACACTGGTTGGTATTAGGCACGGAAAACCCAGACTCTGAAGGACAGCTGATGGTTTCACTGCATTCCCACTAAACAGTATTTTATAGGCCATGAAATACCCAAATCACCCCAGCATTCTACAAAAAAAAAAAAAAAAAAAAAGTTAAGAACTGTAGACACCGTGACGCTGACATTAGCTCCTTCAGATATTAGAGGAGGCCAAGACTAAAGTAAAATAATAACTTATTTTTTGAAAGCTCGTGCCATTTCTGTAGCTGACTCTGAGAAAATCCACCCCTCGTCTTCCCTTTAAGGCCAAAAGGCAAACACCAGTCTGTTAGGGAATGTAACTGTACTGCCTAAGCACTAAAATAATATTTCACAGTGAAAATCTAACTTAATTTGCACGGCCTTTTAAAACCTATCAGTATGTGACAACTCTCTTTCAGAATTGTTTCAGGGTTTTTTGCTAAGAAGAAACAAACAAAAAATAATTGGTATTTTTCAACATTGTAGTCAGCTCTCAAAAGCTGTCAGTGTGCTCCTTGTCACAGTGTGCTCACAGACCAGCAGTGTAGCCCAGATCCAGGAAAATTAAAGTGTCAAATAGCTATGGATGTCAGCTGCTCAGGCTACCAGCATATTTCTGTAGGACTCTGGCACAGGAAATACAGCAGCCCACTCCAGAACAATTCCACAGACAAAGTTACTTTCCTGCACCAGAAGCAAATCCACATCTAATAGAGAGTTTTAGAAACAAGCACTGTAATCTGGGCTGTTGTGTTATGGCTAATGCTATCTTCCCTTTAAAAATGAGGTCTCATCCAAAGACAGTCGTACTTCTTGTCTCCATCTTTTACACGTTTACAGGTATTCTTCAGTTCTGTGTTGCCTTCTAATATAGCAGGGTGCAGATGTTTCTGCCTGCACTCACTGGGCAGCCACTGCCACTACAGACCCAGGATCTCTCAAGTTCTCTGCTACATGCTAATGCAACACTCCAAGACAAGTATGTCAGGCAATTTTTGGAAGACGCTTTAAGGAGCTTTTAATTCAGCCCAGGCATTTTCCATTACCTTATGGTGTAAGCAAGTGGTCTGCCTTTCTGAAAGTCACTCTCTTATAGCGAGTGTCTTAGCATGCCATATACATAACAAATCCTCATCAGAAAATAATGTAGGTCCTTAGTCTGAAGGAAGAGGGGGAGACAGAGGAGCAGTTTGTCAGGTACCTTTTAAATAAACTTTCACAGAGAAAATATTTGAGAAAGGAAGAACAAAATAATTGAGTAATCTGTCCTTTGCTAATATTCACAAGGAGGCTGAAAAGGTGAGAACAGATTCCCATAGCTCAAAGTTGCAACTACTACCAAAGCATCTATAAACTAAGCTCTAAGTAGAGATACTGCTGAACTTCACTCAAAGAGCAAATCAAACGGATCATTTAATGCTAAATTCACCTTCCACAGGACAGCAAAGCTGCTGATCTTGTCTTACATACACCCAACTACCCTAACAAGCACACCACATGCTGTTCACCTTGCAGCTCCCGTAAGGCACTTTTCGGAATCCATCCTTCACACCTTAACAGTAAGCACAGAAGAAAACAGGTTTTAGCCAGGAGTGGTGAGAATCAAAAACTCCCGTGTGAGCCACCACGAAGCAACAACCATCATGAGTCATCAGGACCAAAACCCAGGAGGATAAACAGTTTCTAACTGCAAATGGGAAGGTTATTTTTCAGCTTTTTTTTTTGTCTTTGAGAACAGACAATAAAAGTCAAGAAGACCTATTGTACAGTGTACAGAGGTGTAAAGAAATTAGCAAATTAAGTCTTTGGTTGTTATCAGCCCTATTTGATTTACATGTTCCTGGCAGAAAACTATGTCCCAGTGGCTTCTACACTCACACGGGACCCCTGATTTTCTTAGCAGAAAGGTTTTGGTTGTGCAGGTTTTTTTTGCATTTT
>JANHGN010004923.1:10180-31141 GCA_024605025.1 Megaceryle maxima | reverse complement strand
GAGCCAGAAGGTCTCCCCTGAGCCTCCTTCTCTCCAGGCTCAACAAGCCCAGGTCCCTCAGCCGCTCCTCACCACATGTGCTCCAGACCACTCATGTATTTTCTTATCTAAAGCAAATATGAAATGCAGGAATAGTAACCAAAAAATGCAAAAGAAAAAAAGCACAAAGCAGCTGAGACTCCTCTACAGAACTGCTTGGAACATCTGTGATGAAACAGTTTCCATCAAACATGTTGCTTTATCAAAGCCGAGGAGTTTCACTGATGCAGAGCACAACTAGCAACATTTGTGAGCACGCATTGCTTGTCTCCACTCTTCCTAGCAAGATAACCGAGATACGTGAGTGACTGAAAGCAGAAAAGGCTGCTCGTGAAAGCCTTAGAACAACTCCTGGAGTATTCTCACCAAAGTATCAGCCACAATTCATCAGCCTTGCGGTGCTGGGGGTTGATGGTTTGGAGATGGAGAAGGCTTCTTCAAAGGGACTTTCAGGGCCTGTGTGGTCACAGCACAGTTCATATATTTTATTCAGTTTTCCTTCCAAAGTGAAATTACAACCAAGTCCAAAACTCTGACAATTTTAGCAGAACAAAACTATTATTTGCTGCAGCTTTGTGCCACGCAGATGAACACCTGCTGAAAGCATCTTCCCACTCCTGAAGTCTCCTAGTTCCAGTCTCTTAACCTGAACAGCATCCTGACTTCCACATAGAACTGAAACATGAAGGTTTTTTCCCACACTAGCAAACTGTCTCAAGGTCCCAGTTGCAGCAAGAGAAAAAGATGACATCAAACCCACGTCAAATTTTGTTATGAAATTTTAAATAAGAGGCACTTATACCCTGGTTACATCTCCTGAATGCCAGGGAAGCCTGCAACCATGATGCCAGCACGTGGTGGTGCTGGATGGAGCCCACTGATGCTGGTGCTGTGATGATGCACACGGAGGTGCAAGGGCAGCCCTGTGGCAAGCACTGTCGCAAAACTGATTTGTGGGGTGGAATCCACATCTTGGTGTCATCAAGGAAAACACAACCGTCAGCTTTCATTTCTTCAGAATGTAGAAACAGTAAAATCAAACCTGCATGCCCTTCATTCTCTGATTTATGCGTGATGAGTAGAAAAAAAAATAAAAAGAAGGCTGGAGCCTTCTGGAGTGTGAGCCATCCTGTACTGCTAGCAGATGTCTGCTTTATTTTGTCACCTGTTACTCGAATAAATAATCAAAGAGCCGTAGTCACAAAGTCCACTGACAGCAGTGGGGCCCTGCAGAGACGGGGCAGGACACTGCATCGTAAAGCTCATGGTGTTATGGATGGCACTGACGTAGCTGTATTAAAAAAATAAAAATCAAGACACAAACTACGGCTTTAACATGTAAATTCCCCCAAACAGGAATTAAGTCATGCAGTAGCTAATACAATACAGACCAATATCAGCATGGGACTTTTTAACTGGCAGTAGCAGAAACTGCAAATAAGAATAACGAGCAGTGCAATTAGTTGCATTAGTGCATGGAATTTTGCTCCAGACTTCTGTCTAAAATCACATGGACTCACACAGGGCAGTGCTGCCCAGGTCACTGAATACAGGGTCCCACCACAGCTGGGATCAGCCTGACACCAGTTAGACTTAAACTGTGGTTGAGCACCTTGAGCATGGGGTGTAGGACAGATTGCCCAGGGTGTGTGGCTTGAAGCCACCAGAAAGCAGCAGCAGGACCAGCCCCAGGGCTGGCTCGGGCAGGTCATATCAGGTATATGTAAACTCTATAGATCACATACATATGCACCTGGCTGCCTGAGAGAAAAGGCCCAATAATTAATTGCTTAAATATTCCCAACCAGATGTCTCAGGTCCCATATATGCCTCTCATATACAACAGGTATCACTGGCAGTTTTAAAAAAAATACATTAAATAATTAATTAATTGTTAATACTAATAATAAAAAGACCTAACAACAAAACAAAACAAAAAAACCAAAACCAACCCAAAACATAAGGAGAAAGAGCAACCCGAAAGCTTCTCTGAGGAAGGATGTAGACCATCATGCCACCTGAAGTACTGTCCGTAAAGATTATTTAAATACATCTTCCAGTTACCCAGCATAAAAGGGGGAAAACCCAAACGCGGTGAGCTGATGGCTTCAAGGTTGGCCGATTTCTCCAAAGCTGCTCTGAAAAATCAGAACACCCCCACAATCAAATCTGTGCCTTGCTGACAAATTTTGTTTGTTTCTCCTCCTGAAAGGATCCTTTAAACCCCAGCTAAGCGGGAAGCAAAGAGAAAGGCACCACACTGACATCTAAAGACATTGATATACACACAGAAAAGTGCAATAAATCCCTGAATGAGGCGAATCTGCACCTCAGCCTGAGCATCGAACGCAAATCCCCTCAAGCTCTGCCAGCGAGATTAGCCGTGGGTTATCCAAGCAGTGGATTATCCCAGTAGCAGATTATCCCAGCCGTGGGTTACCCAGGCAGTGGGTTATCCCAGCCATGGGTTATCCCAGTGGTAGGTTACCCCAGACATGGGTTATCCCAGTGGTAGATTACCCAGGCAGTGGGTTATCCCAGTGGTAGGTTACCCAGGCAGTGGGTTATCCTGGCTGCAGAGTCAGCAGGGTAGGACTGTATCCAAAATTTTAGGGAGAAAGGGTTTCAGCCGGCAGGCAGCCCACACCTTGGTGTCCTCTGAAAGCACAGGCAGAGCCCAGTAGGGAAAAAGCCCAAAATCAAGGCAGCCCAGGTGCCACCCATCTCTGCCCAAACATGCCAGGCCAGCTCAGACCAGAAGCAAAAAATGACCCAAATCTGCAAGAGTTGAAGAGAAAGCGATTATAAACAACAGCAAACCCACAGATACTTTGAGCGTGACATCTTGCAGGAACTGCTGAGCAGCTGGATTCTGCATAAAGATTATTTTATGATAATGGCACGAGGTCAGGGAGCTCAGCACGATTCACAGCTCTGCCTGAGTGCTGATAATTTGAAGAGCACAGCTCACGGTATCCAGGCTTGGCCCGTGGCAAAGGCCGAGCACTGGTGGGGAGAGGTCGGGCACAGAATGGGCAGCAGCAGAGACACGCATGAGGCAAAGGGCTGCTGCAAACCCCAGAACCTCTGGTTGTCCTTCCACCTCCCCATTTAAGGGCAGAGGGTCCAGGCTGCAGAAGGCATATGTGGGAAGTCAACCCTTGCTTCTGAAAATTTCATTATAACCAGTAATTTCAATATATTTCAATATTACAAACAAAATTAAACCAATAACATAGTTATTGTTAAGATTCTAGATTTTTAATTTCTGCATCTTACTTTGTTATGCTTGAAGTAGGATATGGGATGTAAAACCAATTGGATTTTAGAGTCTCACCGAGGACAATGTGAGTATCTGGCAGGTGCTGCAGAGAGAGGAGGATCCTTTCCCCGTCAGCATCCACTGCACACAGATCTCCACGGTTGCCCTGAGACTGCAGTGGGGAAGCATCTGCGGAAGCCCCTCCGAGGAGCTTTGCAAAGCACCACGTGTCCGCAGTGATACCCACAGCCAAGAGAGCACACGTAGCCATGCCACAGGAGGTACAAATTCTAGTTACAGACTAATTACAGCTTGGTATTCAACCCCACAACAAAGGAGGCAGAGCTCATGTCCCCTCTCACTGCCCCCGACACAGAGAGGGACCCAGCCCACACTGCTTTTCCCAGCAGCTGTCATTTGTTACCCACCAAATGTGAACTCTGAACACCAGGAGGACTTTTACTCTGCTCTGCATCTCACCACTTGTCCTTTTTCCAGCATTTCAGGGCTCCTATGTTTGAAGAGCCAGTGTCAAAAGCCTTTTGAACTGGTTTAGGTCGATGACAGGTGTTGGTGTACACGCACAGGAACAGACATCACATCTTACAGGGGTATCGCCACTACCCTCTAGTTCCGGATCTGTGCAAAACTGTCTTACAAACTTGCATTTTTAAAGGCTTATGGCTTAATTTCTACACTTTGCCTGGATGAGACCTGACAGTGTGTTATCAGGCCAGGACTGGTGGTGTACGGCCCCTCCCCACCTTCCGAACAAACGCCACAGCCTGCGTGCACCCCGGCGTACACAACCGGAGGCAGACAGTTCTGACTGCGCACAGTCGGGCAGCGGTGACGCTGGGGATGGCAACAGCCCCGGCAGCCGCCCCGGCCGACACCCGCCGCTGCGGGTGCTCATTGACACGCAGAGCGCGGCGGTGGGAGCTGCCGGTCAATGGCACCGGCAGCGCGGCGTCAGCCGTGCGGAGTCTGAGCATCGCTGCTGCTGAGGAAGAGCTTCTCTGTGCGAGAAAGCGAACAGAAGGGGCTCAGATTTAAGAGAAGGAAGAGCAGGGTCTGGGCTGAGCAGAAGGGAGGACATTAATTCCTGTGCCACTAAAGAGAAGCTGTCGGTTTCACTATAAATATATAAATAAAAGTGACCGTTTCCCCTGGGTCTTGGGCTCCCATTCTGGCATTAGATATTCAATCCCTTATCACCATATTGCTCATAAAATCATTTTAATAATTACTTTCACGCTTGATCACACTCTCCCATCATTAATAACACTTGCTCTGTGCAAATATAGCAAATATTAAATGCTGGAGATTATTTAAGCATATTACTTTCAAGGCTGAGGATATTACTTTCAGGTTGGACTGCCACTTACCTACGGGGGTGAGTTTTACTGAAAAAAAAAAGTAATAAAAAAAAGCCTTTACTGTTTTGTTTGCAGAACATAAAAAAGGAACTATAACACTGAGAAAGAGAAAATGAAACATCAAAAGCTGTTCGCCTTGTCTGTCCTTTTTCCTTCCTAGGGTAGCTAACACTACTTATGTTTATTGTGCGCATCTCATTGTACCAAATTGGTCACGAAGAGGCTTTCTACACGTGCTCCTGCTCTGGAGCTGCTTCCCCTGCAGGGCCTGGCTGTGTGGCAGCCGGGGGTCCAGCTGCAAGCGCCCCAAGCCTCTCCAGACACAGGCGGTATTTCACAAGGCAGGTGTATTTGTCTAAACCAGACCCACCCCACACCAAATAATTTCTGCCACGCTTGCGTATTTGGCTTCGCGCACGTCGTATGAGCTGCAGCTCAGGCTCCTCATCAAGAGTTTCTGGGAAGTCCCTGTATCTTTATGTGGAGGCCCCAGCACAGCTCCTGTAAAAGCAAAACTACACTGGAGGAGAAATAATGACAGCCTGTAAAAGTGAAGAATGAACTGACAGCAGCAGTAGCAAAAATTTTATTGCGCCCAGCCAGCATGGGCCCAGGGAAACTGGTAGAATAAGGTTAATAAAAACAGGAATGAAAACAGTGGAAGGAAAGAGACAGGCACAGACCAGCACCTATGTATGTATTTATTTCCATCAGGGGCCCCGCTCACCCTGACCTACTGAAGAGATGCCCAAGCAGCGCAGCGCTCGCCAGTGACAGCCACAGCGGGAGGCGGCAAGCGCCTGCAGAGGCAGGGCCGGTGTGAGCGCGTTGCGTGGATGGATGACAGGGACCAACGCCGAAACTAACCCCGGCCACACGCTCACATTTCCCAGGTCCTCAGAAGGTTGCCTTTGCAAACACTGTTCTGATCACACGGGATCCTGAGCATTCATGGCTTTTGCGTGGCAGTTTCAGACGACTAATGAGCTTGCTAACAATGTTCACACGCCGCCTTTTTGCTCAGACTATGTTTAAATGATCTCGTCGTAAAAGCCACGGTAGTTAACAAGAGTTCATGGTTATTGCCACTGCTTCTAAATGCATTGTCAAGGTTCCTGAGACTGGGTGCTTTCAAGGTTACCACAAATTAAAAGCTATTTTGGCTTACTCTTCAAAAGTCCAACTACAATCACACAGTAAATCAAACCTTGAAACACGTTTACACAGCAGAAAACGTGCACAAATATTTCTCCCCACCAGCACCACAGCCTGGACACCAGCTCCCAGAAAGGTCCACCTTGGCAGCTGTCTTTCAAACCCCAGGTGGGTCCACTGCAGCAGGACTGGCTCAAGAACAAGGATGCAAGCAAGAGATTTTCTATCAAGCTCTTCCATAAACTCATTTTTGTTACTTAATAAACAAAGTTTCCAAGAACTGAAGGAGGAAACACATCCCACTCATGCCAAAATAAAAATGAAGGTGACTCTCAAATGCTAATGTCTCAGGTCAAAAAAAATTATCCTTCAGGCCAAGAACTGTAAAGCTGACTGTGGAGAAGGCATTAATCCAAATCCATTCTACGTGTGCTGGCTCCTGCCCCTTTCCTTCTACCATCTCTCACCATCTCACGCACTCACCCTGCTCAGCCAGAGGGGTCTTCAAGGTGCCTTGACACCAGCTCTGTGTGAGTTAAAGGAGTAACTGAAGGAAGAGAGTGAATTAAAAGGTATGAGGAGTCTTCCTCTGACTCCCCAGTCAGCAATGTAACCATGGTGGTTGGCTGCCCAGCAGAGGCCAGGCAAGCTCTCCCCAGGAGCCCCACGGCAGCTGGTCCCCGTGCTACCTCTGCCTCGGCTCCCAGTGCACCGGCAGAAGCGGGTAACTCCAGGTAAGCTGCGGGCAGCTGCGTTTCAGATCAGCAGGGGCTCAGCTGCCTTCACAGAGGTATTTAGAGCTGGTTTGATCACCTGAGGATCTGTCTCCAGGTCTCTGGGAACTGCTGGAGTGTGGGCTTACCTGCCAGCCCCCCACCATGTCTCAAACACCCAGGGATGGAATAAATGCCCCCAGATGCCTGTGTTTAGAGGGGACACACACACACACCAAATAGCACCAACAGTGACACCTCCCTGTCGTGCTAAGACTCCTACCAGTATTTTGCCCTTCCTCTGCCACTGCAGACACCCCACCTGGGTACCGCCCTTAGCCTGGCTTTAGGAACCCTGTTTTCAGGAGATGCCAGGGAACCATTTACACAGCATGTTTTAAAATGAACCAGTGCCTTCTGCCACCGAAGAGCCGCTCCTGCTCATTTCAAGTCTCAAAACCTGATCAATAGTCAAACAATTCTTCAGATCCAGCTCTCCTGTGCGTGTTAACTTGCAATTACGCTCACAGGGTGCAGGGGCAAAGTACAGTATTGACAAGGACTTAAATATCTTTCTAACTCTACTATTTGCTCACTTCCTGCTTTTTTCCTCTTAATCTTGCTGAAATGCCCCTTCCATCTTTAAAACGATGTAAACGTCATTAACAAAAAAATCTGTACAAGGCAGTGAAAAGTTTTCCTTTGTGAAGTTGAGGCAGAAAGCAGATGATCACCCGGCAGAACTCCCGCTCCCATAAGGTAGTCTCCAAACCGCAGGACCTTCCAGCATCTAAGCCATGCATGTGGACATTAGACAACGGTATTTTCCTCAAACTCTCCTTTCTTTTCTCATCTGCTTTTACTCATTTCAGTGCTCTGCTGAGCAGCCTGGAGCATTCTGAAATTCCCAGTCAGCACCCACAGTGCTGCCCAGTTTTTGACCTTTGGTTCAAAAGTCCACTTTAACGATGCCGGTGCTGGCTTCACGGGGGTGGCCTGCAGCTGTCCTGGCCGCGGCAGCACCGAGAGAACACCGACTGCAAGCTGAGAAAACGCTCTCAGCTCTCTCTTGGCTGCAGTGCTGTGTCATCATCATTCTGCCAAGCAGCTCCAGGCTCTGTTAATGTGCTGGGCAAATTAGTCACCTGATCCACTGGTGTCACCAAGGGTCGTCCTATTAGTTTTAATGGGCTTTGGGCCAGACCCTGACATAGAAGTAGTTAGTGAATGACCAATCGTAAAAACACCTTCTGGTGACACAATGAATATTCTCAGCCACATGCAAATATTCCCAGCCGCTGCTGCCGAACAGCCGCCCCCCTCGCAGCGCTGCGCGGGCACGACAGCTCGCCGCTCACCGGCACGGCCACGAGGTTCTCCCAGCGGTCTGTGAAACGATCTGGGGGCGTGCTGCAGCACTGGGCGCTCAGCTTCCCTCAGGCAGGCCATCGACGGACACAGCTCCACACAGAGAAGGGAACCTTGGGAAGGTTCAGTCTCAAACCCCCAAATATCCCCACATTCAGACAAACCAGTGGGCAGCAGCTGAAGAGCCAGGTGACAGCTGGGCTGCTGTCCCCCTCACAATGCCTGTGCCTTTAGACAAATTAGAGCTGCTGATGGATGAAAGTGATGGAAATGACGATACTCTCTGTCGAGAGAGGGCTAAGTCTGTGTCAGGGATTTCTGAGCAGCAGATGCCAAATGCTGGGCTCAAGCTGCCCAGTGTGGAGCAGCCACAGCTGCTGCAGCTCACCAGGAGCAGTCAGGGACCTGAGACAGCACGACCCCTGCAAGGAGATACTGGAAATGGGGAGCAGGCAGGAACAGTGCACAAGGACAGCACAGTATAACCACAGAATGGGTTGGGCTGGAAGGGACCTTCAAAGATCGTCTCATTCCAACCCCCTGGAATTACGATGCCAAAGGGTGCACCATCTTATAGAAGTTTATTTGTACTTTACTGCCTAGAAAAAGCCCCTGCCTATCAGTACTAAAGCAAGTCCTTCGGGCTGCCCCAGCACTGCCTGGAGAGGGAGGTTTCTGTAGAGCAGAAGCAGCATCACTGGCTAAGAGACACCCCATGTCTCCCCTCTGCTGAGACCAGGGGATGTCAATCTGGAATCAAAACCAGAGATTTATTTCTGCTTTCTTGTCCTCCTCCTTCTTGGGCACATATGTAACTGACTTTAATTAAGCTCACATAGATTCCAAACGGTGAAACCTTAATGTTTCCAGGATCAAATGACAGCATCAGGAGAGAAATTACTGCAACACAACACACAAATATTATTTCACAAATTAAAAAGTTTTATATTGTTTTTCTGTTCCCTAGATCATTTTTTTGAACTTTTTGCCTGCTCTTTCTTTTGCTTCTCCATTGGTAAGACATCACCAGCAACCAGACAAATCGTACCCCAGAGAGAGCTGCAGTCAAAGTCTGAGAGGAAGCCGGGCTGCAGACAATATAAATATTGCATTAGTCCATTTCAGTAAAAGGTCTTCCCAGCTGCTGACACTGAGTCACAGCACCAGGATTCCAGCAAGCACAGGGCTGTGCTGAAGCAGTGCTGCGGGTCTGCAAGCAAACAAACCATTTCTAATGCATTTAGCCAACAAAAAGCAGAGGGTCTTGGACTTGCTGGCTCTCTCAGCCCCATACAGACCCACACCTTGTCACTGACAGCAGTGGTGCTGCTTCTGAGCAGGTCCCCCTCCTTGTCTCAGACACAACCTTTACCAGAGGCACTGTTCCATCTAAACCCTCCAGGAACTGTTCTGGGCAGAGTGGTGTGCTGTTATTAAATGCACTTTCTGATGTGATAACCAGTGCTTGGAACCTTGGAACCTGTTGTTTAGGTTGGAGGAGACCTTTCAGACCATCAAGTTCAACTGCTAACCCAATGCTGCCAAGCGCCTTTTTCCCCCTAGAAGGCATCTACGCACGCAGCAGTAAACCAGAGGAACGCAAACATGCATGATAACTTCACTTGGAGTCAACGTAAATAAATAATTGTTTAAAATATTGATGTTGATGCCTGATGGCTTTTCATGAGTAGGTATTGGTCCTTGTAAGGTCAGTGGGCATGCTGCAATTTAAAGGAACCGCTGTGTTTGGCACCAGCTTGCGTCTGGTTAGAAAGAGATGGTACCTGGAGGTAATTGTGTCAAGAAGCAGCACTAAATTTCTTTTCACACCTGCTTACAGAGAAAAGACTTCTTCTAATTTGTATGTTTCACGAAGGCGTAAAGTCTAATGCTGTAATCCTCATTGTATTTTGATATGGACCATGAGGATAAACAGAAGAACTTACATGCTGCAAATGCAATAAACAAGCCCAAGTACATCTTACTCATCTGTGTCTTTTAAAATTACATTTAATTTTTGGAATATGAACCATAAAAGGGACAAACCAGTGGGGAAATGGAAAGGAAGATGCATACCACGTGACATCTTTAGTATTCTAGGGTGAGAAAGCAGCAAACAGCTAGTTTACCATGTGCCCTTTCATTTGAAAGGCCACCTGCCAACTCATTCCCATTTTCCCTTCGCCAGGTTTATCAGATGCATATAAATGAAAACATTCCTGGGATGCACGGGAAGGCTGTCTGGAGGAGGAGCTGCCTGCCCTTCCTGAGCAGGTCTGGCTGCAGGGCTGCCCCTTGAGACACGCCAAAGAGAGCAGCGCTCAGAGCAGAACTTCTAGCACGCATTGCCCGTGTGCTCTAAATCAAACAGCCCATGAATTACAAAGGTGTTTCTATTCTGATAGAATAGGAAATGTTTCCAGTCTAAACGTCTCAGAGGCCTTTGGCACAGCCCCGAGTTTCTCTCCTGAACCGCCCCTTGGCAGCAGGCACCACTCTTGTGACTCTGCTGGCATGCGGAGTGGGACACAGCCAGGAGAAAGGGCTTCGCTTCCCTGGGGAAGGCAAAAGAGGCTGCTGTGGGTCTGGCACGGGAGCCTTGGCCCCCAGCACCGGCCAGGGCTTGCGCAGAGCGGGCCGCCTGCCACCCCCCCCGTCCGCCGGCGAAGCTGCACAAAGCCTTTCGCTTCCTCTCGCGGCACAAATAGCCAGAAATCAGATTATTAATCACCGGCAATTGAGTCTGAAACAGGCCATGGCTGTTTTCACAGCACAGGGACAGAGGAAGCCGCAGAGTCCCTCAGACCGGCACCCCCACATACACACGGACGCGCACGTGCAGAGACGTGCGTGTAAGCACACGATGCACACCCCTTGATTCGGAAAGGCTTTGGGAGAATCTCCGGCGTAAGGCAACCCACCCCTCTGTCTGCGTCCTCCTGACCGCTTCCTTTCCCCGCCTTTGTAAAGGGAACGCGACAGACGCGTTCCGATGCTTGATGATGCAAAGTTCCTGTACTTGTTTCTCCTGCGAAGAGAAGATACACCCTGAGGGGAGTATCTTCTAAATCTACTTGCTCTATCCTGCCACACAACCTGGAAAAACTTCAGGAGATATTTGAGGAGAAACAAGAGGTAAATGGTCATTAATTGTGTAATGGCTGTTTTTCTATTTCCTATGAATGTTCTTCCTCTTACTTTTGTTGTTTTCTCCTGCTCTCCCATCCCTCCACTTTCTCAGTAAATGAATGATTAATTGCATTAGGCAACTGCTGACCCTATCATAAGTGGTATGGAAATGTTGGCTTTATTAAACATGGTTTTAATGCTACTAGACTCACTTAGCAGTGTCTCATGATGGATGATATCGCACGGAACAAGAAATGGATCATTTGTAATTGTTGACTCAGCCGCTCTCCACACAAACAGCGTGAAGCCTCATCCCAGGGAGCGGCAGCTCCGTGGGGCTGGCGCTGCTGTCGAGCGCCATCAGCTCGTGGGACAGGGACAGGGAGCTGCGGGAGCTGCACGTGTGCCAGCTCTGCTGACCCCCCCGCCCCGCTGCAGCGGCCGTGCACGCAGCTGAGCCCATGCAGCAGGAACTGCTCCTCCAGACGCACGCGACCTGAACCACTTGCCCGAAGGTGAGCCGAGGGCTCGCCCGTTACCGAGTGAAAAATACCAACCAAGAGACGCATTTTTGGGGTCTCCATTGCTGTTTATTTCTTGGTCCTTGTTCCAGTCCGTTGTCACTCCCTGGCCAGCTCTGCAGAGCTGTCCAAATTGCTGGAGCAAAGGGGCAATGCCCAAGCAACCACGAAAAGTGTCACTAGGTATTTTTCACTCAGAATTCCCCAAAACTCACCAAGTTTCCCTGAAGTTTACTTACGTTAAATTCCACATACAGGAAACCGAGAAAGCTTTGTACTTTAACTCTTGACAAAATCACAACGCACCACCAGCGCAAGGAAGCGGAAATGCTAAATGGCCTCTCCTATCAGCACCATCAGAGGGATTACCAAATAAATTTACAATTATGAGACACTTCAAGTATTATGAGAAATGGAAGATCAAACCGACCTCGTTATCAGGGCATATGAGCTGAAATGACAGACTATATCAACATGCCAGGATGAGAAGATAAAGATCATGTTACCACTGAATTTTTCATATCCTCCAAAGGTCAAAATCCCTTCACTATAAAATTTTCAGTGTCACAAAACTCCCAAGTTGCAAATGTGTTTTTGTTCTAGTCTAGTCATGCACACAAGTTATTGGAACCCTTAAACTGCCAGAACATCAAATGAAAAAAAATAAAAATCAGGATTTGACAGTTGTCGTCATGACACGAGGGTGAGTATTCTTGAAAATCTAATCCATTGGAGATGGTCATAATTGCTGTAAAATTGCTTCTGAAACTAATTAGCTCATGCGCACACAAATGAAAGAGAATTACATTTCCCTTTTCTCTTTTTTTTTCTGTGCAAAGGAGAGACACCAGCCTCCTTTAAGTATGAGGGCTTTACTCAGGTTTTGATCCCTCTTTGAAACTTGCTAATCAAGGACATTGTTAAAGCAGCAGAATCGATGCTTGAAATCTCACGGAGCTGTACTCGAGAGGCTGATTTACCCGCCAGGTTCTGAGCAGCCCCGCTTCGCTGTGCCCTCGGAAGCGATGCAGCCTGCAGGTGTTAACTGCTGGACTGGATGACCTTACGGGTCTGCTCCAGCCCACGCCATTCTTTGATTCCATGTGTTCTCTGCTCACACCTAAACACGTACGGTGCAGCACGGCAGAGTCCTCCCAACAGTCCCCATCTGCTCGCTGACCGGCGCTGGAGGAGCCGTTACACCAACTGCCTGCACCAGACCTGAGCCGCCTCCTGGGCGCGACTGGAGCTGACACAGGCTGCTTTCTAAGAATATCCAGGGGCTCTGCACGTCCCCTTAGTGCCCACAGGGCCTTTGTTGCTCTGACGCTTCCCCACGCAGCAGCGGCCCCCAGGACGGGGCTCAGAGTTGCAGTTCAGGGTAAAATCAAAGGACGATGGACCCTTAGCTTTCTTTGCTCTTCACTTGGCGCACGTGGCTGCATTTTTGTGCAATTTCATGGAGTCATTTTGGTTGGAAGAGACCCTTAAGATCAAGTCCAACCATGAACCCAACACTGCCAGGGCACCACTAAACCCCATTCAGGCCCAATGTGTGATTTAAAAGCGACTCTGAAGCGTGTAACAAGTCACTGTGCTAAGGAAAATGTTGTTTGCTCTGAGGTGCGTGTTTGTCACATGCACTGCAAATATTCATCCCATCTTTATTTGATAAACTCCTGACTTAACACTTCGCAGGTAAGGGAGTCAGTTCTATAGCAATTTAATTCTTTAACCACAACAACTTTTACTTCTTTGCTAATAATATTATCATTCCCTTGTCATTATTTCAATGTCTTCTTTCTCTGCTGCTGATAAATGAAACTTAATTGAATTTAATATTGTAAACTGTAGGAGCAAGCCCATTAGCAAGCCTGAGCTACTTGAATTGTGCTCATTGGTATAAATTAGCTAACAAGACAAGGGAGTTTACAACTTAGTTGCTGACTCAGTAGACAGAGACTAAAGTCTCCTCCCCAGTTTTTACCAGCTTCAGACCCAGGACATTAAGTCTTCAGCACTGACATATTTGTGCAATTAATGAAGCCCTGTCAATGTCACACAAGATAGAACTTTTTGGTACTCCCTGTTAATGAGATATTTTGCTTCATATTGTCAAGCATGAAGAGGCCACAAAGGATACAGTGGACTAAGGAATATGTAATGAAGCCAAAGGGATGAGTTCGAATTTTCTGCAACCGCTGAAATTTAAACCCCCTGTTTTGGGTGCTTCGTGTGGAAGATCAGGTTTTCAGGAGGGGGAGAGGTGGGGGGACCCACTTCCAGGATTTCCCTAAAGTGCCTGTAGGGAACCGTTTCACTAAATGGTGAAGCTGTTACAACAGAGAAAGTGCGGTGGATTTTGAACTGGGAGCATCTTTTGGAATATTATCTTGAAAGGAATCAGCTCACGCTTGGAAAGAAGGCTTTCCACTTCTTTCTTTGTCCATGGGATGGAGAGGGGTTAGCAGATGGCAGGGTCCTGCAGAGTAAAATCCTACAGAAAGAACAGTTACTTGCCAGTCACGCTCAGTCTCCATTGGCCAGGGTGTTAGAGTTTGAAATTTCAAGGGTGGAAAAAAAAAGGACCTTAAAATGCTGAGCTGAAGTGTGTTCAGTGTTCCAGCATAAATTACACAGTTGCTTAATATTTACTAGTGTAAAAAACGTGCTTATAACGTTCAGACAAATATAGCAAACATACAAATGCACATATTTGAGAGATCTCTCCAAGAAAACAAGGTATGTACTGGTATCCATGACAACAAAGCCACCAAGATCCATGGGTATGTGAGCAAGATACTCTTTAGCATTATGTAAATTTTTAAAAAGCTGGTACAGTTAAAGGCAGAGTTTTCCATGCATACATATGAAGTTTATTACCTATCCCCAAGAAGGTGTCTTGACATTTGGTGTCTGTGATGCCAGGGCTTTGTTAGGAGGCAGAAGCCCCTGGGCTTGCTGCAGGAGGGGCAGCCCAAGCACCTCAACTCTGCAAACAACCAGGGAGACCAGCTGGTCAGGCACCTGCAGCAAGCTGTGGGATGCTGCTGGGCTCTGCACCCCCCACATCCCACAGCAGCATATGGGAGTAGGGAGGGAGATGCAGCAGGTGGAGTGGGGGGCTCCTAGGCATAGATCAGGTCTCAAGAGGTGATACTCATGGCAGGAATGAAACCCTGTGATGTGCTGAGAATGGAATGGTGTCAAGGGAAAAATCAAAGGCACTCCTCTGTCCCATTCCCCTGCCTCGCTTCGAGTGCCACCCTCTTGATCTGTGAGAGCCTACCACATAAAGAAGCACCAGTTCAGAGCTACCTTAAACTGATGTTCAAGTAAAAATAAACCTGAAAATTGAGGGTAGCCCACCACAAGACTCGCAGCTCTCAAAGCAACACAGAAAAGATTGAGGTTACCTCTGAAACGAGTGTGAGCTGGTCCCATGAGTTGGGGCTGGCTCTCTTTGGATGGTTCTTACCAAAGTCAGCTCCTTTCTGGCCACAGACAATGCCAAACAAGCACCTGCCAACAAACAAAACAAGTTAGCCACCTCCCGATTAACGTAGCCGCAGCAGCCCTTCAGTATTAGCTCATATAAGCCCAAAGTCTCCCTTGGAGCTCTCTCTGCAAGAATTAGAGAGAAAGAACAAAGCCACCTGAACCATGGCCTCATGGTGCCTTCCTTGGGTTGCTACTGTAGTTCCACAGAGCCTTTTTCACTTCCAAGATGCTCATATTCACAAGGGACTTCTCCGTGTGTAACAGCAACAACAAAAACCTTTGCACACCCCGGGAAGGTACCAGTCCTCCTGCAAAGCCTCCCTTCTCCAATGGGGGCTTTTCAGGCCAAAGTCTGGTACAGCTGCTTGAGGAGAAGTCAGATTTCCTTCAACAGTTTCAGCAGGGAGAATGCAAATGTGTGCAGAGGTGAACAACAACAGCACGAACACCGTGAACAACAACAGCACGAACACCGTGTCCTGCCTGTAGTGCCTGAAGCAGATCAGCTCCTCTCACCCAGCACCCCAGCCAGCTCTCAACAAGAAGCAGTCACAGTGCTATCACAAACACCAAGGGGACCAAGCTGAGCTACCAGCACAACTCTGGGACTGTCATGGTGTAGTCTCTGCCAGCAGCTAAACACCCACAATGCAGTAGCCACCCAGCAGTGGCTGCTCACCCACTGCTTCCCCCCTCCCATGGGATGGGAAGGAAAAAACAGCCAGACCCCAGGAGTTGAGATAAGGATAGCTTAACAAAACAGCACAGAGAGAAGAAAAGAGCAGCACTAACAACAGTGCTAACAAAATGAGAGACAAAGCAAGTGATAGAGGGCAGGAAGGCTCTACCTGTGTCTGAAATGCTGCTTTCCCTAGTCCAGCCACACAGAAGTAAATTGAAACCAACTCCCTTTTCCCCCCCAAGGCCAGCCCTCCCCTTATATAGGGGCAGGACTCAGTGTGGTGTCCACTCTCCCATTGCTGGTTGGGTTGTTTATCCCACTGCCTGGGCCAGCAGCTGCTGGTGATAATGAACCCAGGACAACCCAGAACACCTGGTCACCTGCCACACCTCAAATGGCTTTTTCTGGACATTCTTAAAAAGATGAAGTCACCACCCCTGTTTCCAAAGTTTGGTCTTGACAGGTTGAAGGTCAACCTTGGCCAAAAGCTCAGCCACACTCTCCATCAGCATGAGAAAGGCTCTGCAGGCAAAGTACTTGACGTCTGTCATTCACATAAGGAGCTTTACAAGCTGCGGTTTATTTTTAGGGTAAATAGTTCATTCTGTTGCCTCCATATCATACCTTTTTTGTTTCTGACATAGCAAATTCTCAAAGGCAACAGTGAGTAGAAAATGGGTAACTCTGGGACAGAAACGATGATGTCCTTTGAAATAAGGGTCACTGGATAACGCACCGGAGTCCAGCTTCTCTCTGAAAGGATTTTTTTTTTTATTTTGGTGGGGATTTTTTCCACAAATAGCTTTTTTATTTCCTGAGGAAAAGACTGTGTGAACCCAGAGTGCCCGTTGAAAAATCTGTTGTTATGTTTATGAACTGTGCAAGTGGCCAGATTTTGTGACATGAATAGCAATTCAGCCAAGGAACAAAAACAAAACAATTTGTGCCTGGGTGGAAACCATGGATGCAAAATGTCAGCTCAGGGCAACTTTTCACAGCTAAAATACGGTAATTATAACTCCTGAGAGCAAGTTCATAATGGAATCTTTGGCACAACCTTAACTACCAGGATAGGACCAAGGTGCTATTAGGTGTTTGCTGCGGTGAATTAAGGACCACGCGGCTTTGTGCAGCACCACGGGCTCTTCAGCACCCAAGATCACAGTCACAGAATCACTGAATCGTGCAATCATAGAATCATTGAATCGCTTGGGTTGGAAGAGCCCTTTCAGCTCATTGAGTCCAACTGTCGCCCCAGCACTGCCAGGGCACCACTGACCCGTGGCCCTCAGCACCACGGCTGATTTTGCTGCTCCAGGAGCAAATCGCCTGTGGGCCGATGGGCTGCCAATGCAGCCCCCTGCCACCAGATCAGCCAAGATTCACCGAGTCCCACAGCTGCCTTGTTTGAGTGAACCGGTTGCCCTCAGGATTTCCTCCTCGCTCGTGCCCAGTAACGCAATAAACACTAGTTCCAGCACAGCCCTGGTCGAGCTGGCCAGTCTGCGGGATGGGATGCTCCAGGTCACTCCAGGCTGCACCAGCCCCGACCCTGCTCTGTCCCCAGCATCACCCTCCTCCCTGGCATGGCACATCAGCCTCCAGCTCCTCTGCACGCTCGCTCCGATCAGCCCAAATCTGCTGGTTCCCTGCCTGGACTAACCCACCCCATCCTTCTGTACCTACTGGGGCTGAAAATTTCCAGCACAGCATAAATTAATTTAGCCCGCAGTAGTAAAGTGCATTACAGAGATGATTATATTCCTGCACTAAAGTGCATGCACCTTAATAAAAGCCCAGCTAAACTGCATATGGAAAAGGTAACACTGCAGATTTATCTTTTTTTTTCTGCATTCTTTTATAGCCTCCATTTGCTTTTGTTCTCTTTTTTTTTATCCTCTTTGCTTTTATGTTTGCAAGTGATAAATTTTTCCATGTTTTACATTTTATATGTAGTTTATCTCTTTATTTTGTACTCATTTTGCATTGAAAATGGAATGAGTCTTTAGAATAATACAGCTGATATTGAATTTTTTAAATTGCTATTGGGTATATACTGCATAAGGTGGTTATCAGATCTCTAACTTAATCATGTGAAAATATTGCTGTGGGGAAGGCTGGCTTGGTAACAATGAGAGCCCAATGCTTTCATAAAATTTATTTAACTATAAACCCATTATAAAGCATTAATACAGAATTCTCTTACTTTCTGTCACATTCAGGTCAGATTTATTGTATACCATTACTGAATTCACACCAAACCCAAATTCCTAACTGTACAGGCTCTGTGCAGGATGCTGTTTAAGCTTATCAGACACACCACTGCACTCAGGGTTTCCCCACTACCAAAGTCAGGAAAAATAAACAAAATGGTGGGTTTGGAGCTCAAAAGTTGAGTTTCAGGGGTGAGAGAACATTCTGTATGTGTTCTACCAGGAATAATGGGTGTCTAAGGCAGAAGGACAGTCAGCAGGTTAAAACCCAAACATTCCCAGTACCTCAGATGTCCCCTCCCACAGCACTGGAATGGACAAAAACCACAACCACGTCTGGCTCGACTCTGCCAGAGCTGCAAAAACACCACAGCACGTTTCCACAGTAATCATCTCTTGCCAGTGGAGGGTTAGCATTGTTTCAAGGCTTTATATAAATACTTGTCTTATGTTCTTCAACAGCAGCTCTGCGATGGCACAGACAGCAGCAGCAATCCCGCTGACGGAAATGCTCCCTCAGCGTCAGCGCAGACAGATCAGCCATCGCGCGGGCAACTGGGACCAGACATGGACTGCACGCTGCTCTGCCAGAGCCCTCGTTGCTGCCACATCCCAGAAAACGACTGCTCGGGGCTGGGTGTGGAATCCAAGTGCACCCTGGTGATTGTGATGAGGAAAACCCAGAGTTGCTCCACTGGCAGCACCATGTCTGTCCACACCAACACCAGGGCGATGGGGACTCGGGGGCAGAATGCCAGGAAAGTGCCCGGTGGGAAAGGAGCTGGGGGGGTTGGTCGAGAGGTGGCTGGAGATGAGGCCCAGGTGGCCAATAAGCCACCAGCACCCTGGCTTGTGTCAGCACTGGGGTGGCAGCAGGAGCAGGGCAGGGACCGTTCCCCTGCACTGGGCACTGGGGAGGCCACCCCTGGAATCCTGGGGTCAGTTCTGGGCCCCTCACTCCCAGCAGGACATGGAGAGGCTGGAGCATGGCCAGAGAAGGGCAACAGAGCTGGGGAAGGGGCTGGAGCACAAGGGTGGTGAGGAGAGGCTGAGGGGTTTTTATTGCTACATTAATTCGGTCTGCTAAGGGGCTCCAAATTAAATGATTTCTTTCAGCATTTTCACCTAGTGCAGCACTGACCACAATGCAGAAGGACCTCAGTGTTAAATTGTAATGTCCTCCGTAACTGACCCTCAGATCCCAGTGTCTGCAGTGGATCCTGCCCAAAGTGGGTGGCTTTGGCCCCATCTGATGGCAGTGGGAGCACAGGAGAGGTGGCAGCTTCTGTGGGTATGCACCCCGAGGGATATGGACACCGGAGAAAGGAGAGAGTGTGAAAGTAAACTGTCTCTTTTGAGATATTTTTATGTTGATTTCTCTTCACATTGTTAACTTGAGATATTTTACCTTAAGGATGCTATATATGAAGTTAGAGAATTACATTTAAATAATGTGAATCTATAAAGTGCATTTTCCCCTTCTTAACTCACCCTAAAATGAATTTTGGAGGCATTTATGTCAGGCTGTAGAAGCAAGCGGGGATTCTTTATTTTCTGTGTAACCTAATCGCTCTGCTTTCCCTGGCTCGTCTCTATCAGGCCATCACAATTTCCATGCCGTGGAGGCAAATCCAGCGCTTCTGCTCCAGGGCCCCTGTCCTGAAGCGTCCACGTCAGAGGGAGCACAGGGAGGGTGACAGCCCCCCCGCCCAGCTGAGAGCTAACAAATGCAAGACACACAACAAAGCTACTGTTGTTCAATGGTAATTTTTGCTCAGAGGCTCCGAGATAATAATATTAACTATTATTAAATATTGTCCATATTTTCCACAGTTGTGGAAAATGTGGAAATTCTTAGTATTTTTTGTGGATATTGGGTGCTGATAATGACTCAGATGACAGATTACAGCAGTGAATCCTTGATGCAGAGTAAGAGCAGTTTTAAGTTGGCTGCCACCTCCTTTATGAGACATAAACAAGTGCCTGGCCCTCTCTGGATCTCTGCACTTAGTACTTTACTGAAAGAAAAGTCAATCTTTTTCTTCCTTTTGATTTCTGGTGTCATTCCAATACAGCACAAGCTGTTAAAGCTCTGCAACCAAAGTCAACCGCAGCATAAATCAGTGGATGGATCTGGTCCATTAGCTTCTTTATGTACCAAGGGGAAGTGGATCTCACGTTTGATTTTTCAGGCAGTTACCTGCCTTTGATTTCAAAGGCGTTTCTCTGGTGGAAACCCAAGGAAACAGAGCAGAGAATTATTCTACCTGAATCACTGAATCACTAAGGTTGGAAAAGACCTCTAAGATCATCAAATCCAACTGTCAACCCAGTGCTATCATGACCACTAAACCATGTCCCAAAGTGCCACGTCTACAGATAAAACATCCCTTTCTGTGTACAGGTGTGGGGATAGAGTGGTTCCAGCAGAGCACAAAGGGTTAAACCTGTAAGAATCTTAAGAAAGCGAGGTGAACACTTACAAATAAAAGGCAAGCACAGCAGAAGACTTTAAATGTTTTCCTTTGAGTGTAATCTTCCTTCCATTACAGGAAGGGGATTTCCAGGGACATTCAGCACACAGTAGTTTTAATGTCACCCATCAAAAGAAACACAATTCCTAAAATCTGGATTTTTCTCTCAGGGTGGCTAAGAAATGGTGCTGAGTGATGTCTGGGAGGAGCTCTGCAGCAATGGATGGGACAAATGACACCTCCCTCTGTCACTCTGATGACCTTCTCAGGGTGGTGGGAACTCACGATAGGTAAATGCAAATTCCTTATTCTGTAACTGAGAACATCAGATAAATCTCTCTCAACAGCTCCCTGGCAGGAGGCTGGAGCCAGGGGGGTCAGGTTCTGCTCCCAAGGAACAAGGGACAGCACAAGAGGAACCGGCCTCAAGCTGCCCCAGGGTTGGTTTAGGTTGGAGCTGAGGAACAATTTCTCCAAGCCCTGCAGGGCTGTCCAGGGCTGTCCCAGGCTGCCCAGGGCAGGGGT
>JANHGN010004921.1:0-51681 GCA_024605025.1 Megaceryle maxima | reverse complement strand
TTTCCTAGCACCTTTACTACTAGCTGCATGTGTTCCAGTTACACAGTACAACTGTGTGCCAAAGGTATGTGATCATAAGATGTGCGGTTATAACTTTGCTCAAATCTGTAAAGAATCTGAAGCAAGAACTTACTAGAATTGAGTGTGATAGCATTAACTGGAGTTCCAAAGCTGATAAATATGAGGAAGAACTGTCACAGCATTTCCAGCACTGTACCACTCAAGAGGAAATAAATGAGGTAAATGAGTTAAATACCAGAACTTTAAATGACTGTTAAAAGGGCTGTTGTGTTATGTAATATATCTTACTGTTTACCATTCCTTCAAAAGGACTGCTGAGTTCTGCAATGTATGTTACTGTTTACCATTCCCCTAAGTGCTTCATGTGTATACAGAAAAGTTGATTTTCATCTTACCAGAAACCTTAGATCCACACAGCAGCAATAATGATCTGTGGCTCATACCTCTGTAGTTCAGTATTATATCAACTTGTTAGGCTGGTATTAAAGTACTATGATTATACCAAGAGGACTGGAAATAGAGCAGTTATATTTCCTCAGGCTTTCAGCTCAGACAGCTTCATCTGAAAAACATGAGTCTTCAGATTTCTTTCTTATGAAGCTAAAGGTTCAAACAAAAGAATTTACATATATTCCAATTGTAAGGTTATTACAAAGAACTTCTAGTCTTTTAATGAAAAGTTCAGACTAACTTAGTGCTTCAATTTTTTTTCAGAAAGCCTAGATATGATACTCAAAAAAAGTGTTATAAGAAAAGGAAATGTTCTTTGGCACAAAATATCAGGATTTAGTATTATGGAACTTCAGTTAGGAAAAATGACATAATTAATATGATTCTTAATTTAGCATCTTAGTAGGCAGAAGTATGTCCAGTTTTGGGCACCACAGTATAAGTAGTACATTAAGGTGCTGGAGTGAGACCAGAGAAGGACAACGAGGCTGGTGAGAGGTCTGGAAAACATGTCTTACGAAGAGAGGCTGAGGGAACTGGGGTTGTTTAGTCTAGATAAGAGGAGACTGAGGAAAGACCTTATTGCTTTCTACAACTACCTAAAAGGAGGTTGTAGCAAGGCTGGTGTTGGTCTATTCTCCCAAATTACCGATGATAAAATGAGAGGAAATGGCCTCAAGTTGCGTGGGGGAGGTTTAGATTGGATATTAGGAAGAAATTCTTCACTGAGTGGTTTAGGCACTGGAACAGGCTGCCCAGGGAGGTACTGGAGTCATCATCCCTGGAGGTGTTTAAAAAACAAGTAGACGTAGCACATGAGGCTATGATCTAATGGATAAATAGATTTTAGGATGAAGGCTGGACTTGGCGATCCTAGAGGTCCTTCCCGACCCTAATGATTCTATGATTCTACAGTGTTAATTACTGATTTTATTTTATTTTTTAAGTTGGGAAGATCATGTTGGCTGGTTAAGTTAAAACTTCTCATCCCCAAACGTAAGTGAATCTTGAATGTAAACTAGCTGAAACATACTAATTTTGCATATGGTTACCTTTTTCCTCAGTTTCCTTTTCTATTACTGGTTAGCACTGGAGATACTTCCTAAACAAGTACTTGGCTAATGTACCTGTATATGTATTAATCTACTGCCATTTTTCTTCATTTTTTAAATGAAGTATTTATAACTAATTCTGTTTAAAGATCGAGGAACCAGACATTGAAATGCTACAAAATGTTGAAGTTATGAGTATTCACTTCAGTATTTTAAATTTTATTAATTTTAACATCAGAAATCAGTCTGAGTATTGCTAGTATGTGTCAAACCTGTCTGAAATAACAATTTCTTTACCATCTACTGTGTCTAAGCAAATAGGTATTTCATGTGCCAGCAGCAAGTAGCATCTGTTCAAAGCTGTCACACAGTAAACAGCCAACCAGACAATTTAGTTGTGATTTACCAGTGTACAGAGCGAACTTTAAAGCTGACTGAAAATATTTGGAAATCCACTGTAAACACTTAGATTAATTTGCATTTAAGGTGATGAATTTAAGTATGTAAATAAAGTATGTGAGTAAGGGCTTTCATTAGGACTCACTGATGTTTGAAAATATCATAATTAAGAGGACTTTGCTATCTCCCTGTGATTGTAACATACTAGTGTTTCTATGAGCCAAGGATATAACATGAGCTTTGAAACAATCTTGGAAGACAGAAGTAAAATGCCAGCCTTTTGCCTGCCTTCTTGACTTTGAAGAGAATTTGCAAAGGCTATGAAAAGGATCTATGCACTCTACACCTTTGAACAGTACAAGGAAAGTTTCTATGACCTTTGGGATGTCCATTTGCTGGTTTAGGCTTCTAGCTTCACTAACTAGCTTAGGTAGTAACCTCTGAAGAGCTGCAACTCCAATGCATTACGTTACAATCAGTTGCGACAGAACTGAGTCAAGCCTCGGGCAATTGTAGCTTAATACTACCCTGAATCTGATCATAGGATTATAAGTGGCACAGTTACCTACATAAAATAACTTTTGCAATGAAAAGCCTTTTATTTAGGTGATCGCTAATGTTTATGCATGTCTGCATCAGAAGAGTAACAAATCCTCAAGTAGGTTCTCAGCTCTCCTGAGCATCTCCCCATCATCTTTTCTCTACATCATGTCATTATTTGTATGCTATAGAAAGATAAGAGTGAAAATGTGGAATTTTAACTATAGAGAGTAATTACTATCTCTATTCACAAGTCAGTAGGAACTGATACTTAGCACATTTCTCACCTTGTAATTTATTTTGATTGTGGTCCCAGAGTGGTCCCAATTATTATTAATGACTTGAACAGCATCTTTTCTTCTCACTTTCTGTTTGACTGTAATCTGCCACTTTGAAAACCTATTTTCAGCAACATGATTTCATAGGATGTTTTTATTAGAATAGCTACTAAAAGTTTTATGTGGGGAAAAAAAGGGAAAGGTGTCTAACACTAAAGTACCTCTTAGAGGTGGCTCACACAGGAATCAAAGCATTTTACTGGAACTATACTGTTAACAAAAACATGTTTAAAGCAGCTTTATAACTTGCCTTTTCCATTCATATTGTAGTTGTGTGATAAATCAGAGCAATTGGCACATACACACATCTCCTCCACTATTGTTCTCCACTCGTGACAGGCCAACTATAGTTAGGAATAGCTGCCTGATTAACAACTATGACATAATGGACAAGTTACAGAGTTCACTAAACTTGTGGGCTGAAGTCACTGGAGCATGATAGGGTGTATAGTTCCTTTAGTATTTTTCATTTAATTTTATAGAAAATAGTGGAAGACTGAGATATGTTTAGCTTTCTAAATGCTGACAGCCATATATCATTCTTGGTACAATTGTTGCTAGTAAAAGGAGTTGTGTACATGCACTCTGAAGGGGTGTACAAGTCTGAGCTGAATCTAGTTTTTCCACTGCAGCTAAAAGAGTGACAGCAGCTGCAGACTTCTGACACATGAGCCATCATATCTGAAACAAGGTGATCTAATTTCACATACTGCTATGAGGAGAGTCTCTGGCTTCATAAATCACTAGCCTATGTATGCGCATAAGCCAGTGAAATAAACTAAAACAAACTCTTGCTGATCTCTTATTTTCCTCAAAATTAAACCAGCAAATAAGGTTTTTGTGTTCTGAATACAAAATATTGTTCTGCAGAGGTGGTTTGACTAACAAAGGGCTTTTAGATAGATTTTATTATTCTGTGTACTTAGGTGGGATAAAGAGCTTAAACTAATTGGACATCACAGTGCTGGTGATAGAATTCCCTTCCTTTCCATTATACTGAGTGAACACCATCTGTCTATTCACTGCTGAAATAATGTGGCAACATCCCAGTAGATGAAATGAAAATGAAAAATATATCCCTTGATGGATTAACATTAGTATGTAATAATAATAATAGTGATTGATTGTTAGTTGTTCCAATAACAGTAGATGCAAAATGAGCATTCATTACTCTCTGGGTTTTGTAGGGAGGGAGGCAGGGGGGAGTCTGTAGGACTTTTTAATATGAAAAAGTGCCTTGAATATGTTAATAAATATCAGATTGTGGATGTGACCTGAACTTGCTAACACTAATTAAGGAAGTTAAGTTCTTTACATTTCTGTGTCTGGAGCTACAGATGCACAGCTATGTGGGGAACACATGACAAAATACTCAACCTGATTAAACTAAATATTTTATGGTAGGATGAATAAATACACATCTACTTGTCCAAGACCAGTAAAACTAAATTTTTCTGGAAACTAGGCATGGGTATACATTTACATGGCTAGCCATTTCCACTACATGAACTAAAGTATAAGGACATAGGCCTCTAGATAAAAATCAATGAAAGCTCTTGGGACAGGATTTTTTTCATGGATTGTCTGAGCAAAGATCTCATCCTTTGCCCCAATCCTTTTCACCCCAGCCATTCTGGAAACAATACTCAGCATCCAGAATGAAAAAATGTTGATTTAGCAAAACTATGAGTTTCCACTACTGGAATAGTATTCTGAGGAAAAAGAGTGTTTTATAAGATCGTATAGTATTATTAACTTCTGTATTACATTTTCAGTGTTCAGATTGTGGTCTGCTCTTGAAAAAAAACTAAATTGAGGTGTGCTGGTTTCTTTTTTACTAACAACTATGCTTACTCTGTTTCAGCTCAGAGAATCATTTAAGGATCTCAAAAAGAAGTTCAACAATTTGAAGTTTAACTATATGAAGAAAACTGAAAAAGCTCGAAATATGAAAGTACTTAAAGTACAGATTCAGCAAGTTGATACATATGCAGAGAAAATACAGGTAATAGAAACTTTAGTTTTAGTGAAGGCTTCACTGGTTGAATTGCTGTGGCCTGTGCCAAGCAGATCAGAGGATATGCAAAATGTATTTTGAGCTTCCCTGATACTCAGCTTCATATTCTTCCCATCTCAGCCATTGACTGAGATATTTTTCATTGTTCTTTTACTTTTATTCTTCTGTTTTCTTCAATGAAATGATCCTATCTCAATTTCTGACTTCTCTGTGTTCACACCTTCGATCAGCTATCACTTTTCTACTTAATCTTTTATTCTTGCCTCTGTTCCATCACAATATGTGATCTATTCTCTCTCCTTAAAAAAATAAAACAACTACACTGTCAAAACCAACAATAAATGTGTACATACTCACTCTTGCATCCAGCAACTTTCTTGTCTGTCTTATTTCATCATTTAAGTCTTCAGAACCTTTTTCTGTATCCGTTGCCTGGAGTTGATCATGTTCATTTGCACCTTAGAACCCTGCTAGGCTCACCTATTCTTTGCATTCACCAGACACTCTTCTTCCAAACCTTCCAGTGACCTTTTAGTGCCCAGTCAGAATGAGCACTTTTTGTTTTGCTTGTCCTGACATTCTCTTCCTTCACAACTTTTTTACTTGAAAGCTTCTATGATTCTATTTTTGCTATTTCTTTTGTTGCCATTGATTCAATATCTTTGTTTTCCTCTTTCTTGACAATTCGATCCACAAATGCAAATTCAAATCACACAATGACTGAGCTTGGAAGGAACCTCTTCAGATCATTTAGTCAGAATTCCAAATTCAGAACAGGGTCAGTTACAAAAAGTTAGTCTGTGTCATGTCCAGTTGGGTTTTGAATATCTCAAGGAATGGAGACTCCACAACCTCTGTGGGCAAGCTGTTACACTCTCAGAATAAAAAAGGAATGTTTTGTTTGAATTTTTTTATTTTCCTTGAACACAATTTCTTGTATTTTGGTTTGGGTCCTTTGCCTTCTGTCTTTTCCTCAGACACCACTGAGCTAAGTCTGTCTCTGTTTTCTTTATTCCCTCTCATCATGTTTTTATACACATATACACCTTGAGCCTTCTCCAGGCTAAACACCCCCCAGCTCTCTCTGTCCTTGTATAACGCATGCTCAGTCATCTTTGTGGCCCCTTGATGGATTTGCTCAATATGTCCAGGTATTTCTTGTACTGGGGAGCCTGAAGTGAACACACAACGCACAACTTAGCTTTGCTAGTATTATGTAGAAGGAAATAATCACCTCTGACCTGCTGGCAACACTCTTCCTACCAGCATATATTACAAGTGTACATGTGGATGGTTGATGAAATACTTTCCTGTTGTGAGCAAATTCCTCCTGTCTTTTTGTATCATTTGTAAAACAGCTTGCACAGTGAATTCTTGATTGACTATCAAGACCAATGTTCCCAGGATATAAAATATGTGTGTATATGTATACCTTCTTGTCTTAAAACTTACAGGCTATGTTTATACCAGACATTATAAAGTGATGTGAATGCTTGTTTCTTTTGGTCTTCAGGATTATGCTAGATTGTCACTGATACTGTTTGCATCAGATTCTTGAACAATGCATTAATATTCTAGGATATAAATAACTGGATGCTTAAATTGACCATATTTAGTCTAAGACTCCAAAGGCTTAGGTTTTTTTTTTTCATTTACAGATTCAATTAAAGTTATTTTGTTCAAGATCCCATGTTTTATTACTAAAGATATTTATGTTTAAGATGAAAAATGTAACTCAATTCCACCTTTAATAAATATAATTTACATTTATTTTAATCAGCATTATAGAGGCCCTTCACTTTGATTTTTGAAAAAGCAACTTGTAATTTTTAAAACATAGGACAAGAAACAGGTTTGTGTGTGTTGTTTCATGCTTTTTTACTTTTTATTTAAAAAATGAAAACACTTCTGTTGTTGTATTTAACATTGCTGCATCTTTTAAACAGTTTCTTAAAAAGAAGATGGATAATTTAGAAAAGAAAGTCATTGCCTCTGTAGGAAATGAATGTAATGCTAAAGTTAGAATCCGCTTGGGATTAATCAGTGACCTACAAAAACAGATGAATGACTTTAGCAGAGTTGTGGAGGATCACAAGCAAAATCTGGATCTTGTGGAGCATCTACAACAGATGATGGAAGAGGTACTAGTAAACCTGAGATCGCCACTGTGACTATAATAATGATCCAGAACTGGGATAGATAGAAGTGCTTATAACTATTTCAGGTAAAATCTGTGGCTTCCAAAAGTAACAGATTGGTAAAAAGATATCTGCATTTTCTTCTATCTTTTTCTTTGTAACTTTGTGGACAAAGGGGAGTAAAAAACATGAAATGCGACCATATTCTTAAACTGCTGTGCAAACAATTGGGATCTCCACCACCATATATCTTTCATAATGATTCAGAGTATCTATGATCATCATGCTTCTGAGCTCATTTTTTGAGACAACAGTGAAAGTGCCATAAGGCCCTCCCTGATAACCTGGCTCTTGTGGTTTGACAACTATCACAATACATACTTTGCTAGTTGTAAGGAAGAGTTTACTGTGTGGTCTGTAATTCTGGAACTGAAATTTAAAATATACAGTTCCTTAAATGCAGCTTTTTTTTTTTTTTTTTAATAGACTTAACTGTTAAGTATATGTGTATTTAATTTTTTTTTTTCCTGAGTTGCAGTTTAAATCTTTTTGGAGACTTTTGCCATTTTATTTTAGTGTGTCTGAGGACTGCCTCATGCATTACCTTTTTTTAAAAGAAAAAAATAAGTTTGCAACAATATTTTCCTTCTTGCCACATTGTGTTGGTGCATCTGCTGTGAAGCAAGTACATTGCTGTTGTTTATTTTTAGAAATAACATTGTTCATATCTCCAAAGTGATCTAAATGTATGGCAGTTAAATTCCCTTAATGATGAATCACAATACTCAAGTTTTGTTGAAGAGATGTTTTCCATGTCCTTTGATCTGATCAAGGTGTCATTTCATATATTGTTAGCAAATGAATTTGTTACCATTTGTTATGCATGTAAATTTTTAAACTTCCTCCTTACTTTGAGGGAAATACATTATTTCTCAAATCTAAAATTTAAGATTGCTTTTTTTACTCAGTGTAAAATATACCTTTTTACTGAACAGTTTTCTTTCAGCAAATAGGTACAGTCTTAAATAATGACTGTAATAACAGTTAAAACTGATTATAAGCTGTAATGATGCAATACAGATGATACTGAGTGAATATCAGATTCTGTCCTCCTCTGAGTATTGTTAATCAAAAATGTGTTAATAAGGATATGGTTTAAAGCCCATTCTTCTTGGTAGAAAGATTCCTAGCAACTTTAATGGCTGTTGAGATCCAAACCCTTGTTTGCTAGGAGACTAAATCTAAGCAACCTTGCTGTCCTTACAGAGGTATAAATATGGCCACAGTAAGACAGTTGTGATATAAGTCAGTTGATATACAAGATGAAAAGAACTCAAAACTAAAACACATGTTTGCAGAACTGTTAACTAATGAGCTCCCTATGCTTGTACAGAAATCATGGATCTAATGTTTAAAGAGAATTTAACAGCTGTTAGTATTTGAAGTGGCATTGGTAATGAACAAATATTTTTGTTAAATTAAAATCAGAAAATTTAAGACATACTATAAACCACTGACTGTGGAAAGTCTAAGAATACTCCAGTCTTTTCTACAAAGTCTTGAACTGCTGATTATAATTCATTTTAATGCAGTGTTTTTATCCCTTAGTGTCAATTTTGGTTTGAAGACGTGAGTGCAACAGTTGTTAGAGTTGGCAAGTATTCTGCAGAATGCAAGACAAGAGAAGCTATAGAGACTCTCTACAAGCAATTCAATAAATTTATTGAGCCTACAGTGCCTCAACAAGAAGAAAAAATTCAGCAGATTATAGACCTCGCTAAACAGTTATATGGTGAGGACCTGTCTGCTAATATACTGTGGGGAAAAAAAGAAGCTTAGGACAGGTGGAAGGACATTCCTAGAATTGTTAATTTAAGATGAAAATCCCATTAATTTTAAAAATCAAATGTTATTTTAAAGTATTGACTGGAAGACATGAAGGATTTCAGAAGAAATATTTTAAAAATATGCAAGTAGTCAGCAGTCTGGTAGTTTCTTGGCTGTCTGTATACAGCCTGAGCTCACTTTGAAATCAAAGTGTGAATGTCCTTGTAATGTTTATGACCTTGGAATTAAGATTTTATGTATTATGCTATCTAATAACAGGCAAGTCTTTGAAGTCACTGTATAATACAGTGACTTTTTTTACATTAACACCATGAATAACAAGTGGTATTTAATAACCAAATTTCTTAAGCACTTTATTAGCAAAAAATATAGATTGTTATGTAAATTCTGTATTTGCAACTTTGTTGACCAGAAAGAGTGAAGGTCAACAAGCTTCAGCTTTTTCTTTTTTTTTTCTGGCTCTTGATGTTATTTTATCCAAAGATAAGGTGACAGTCCAAATGTGCAAGGATACTGTATAGCCTATCAAATCAAGTAGTAAATCTGAAAAAATTTCAACAAACTGCTTTTAAATTCCTCTTATTTAGCATTGAAAACAGTATTTAGAGAGCACAGATCACTTTTTTTTTTTTTTAATACCCTTCACAGTATTTTGAATGGTCATATATGAAGGAAAGGTGCCTGGCAGAATGGATTCTTGACACCAGCTGATTAGGAACACTGGGAGAAAGAAGATGCTTTGTATTTAAGTCATTGCATGGGAAAAAGCTTATCCATCCTGCTTTTGTTTTGTTTTTCTTATAATAGGGATCTAAGTGTTTAAGAAGTATAGGAGACACATTACATGTTCAGCATTTTTTAAAGCAGCATCACTAACCAGACAAGTTATTCCCAGGTAATTTTGTTCAAGGAGAAGCCTAGCAGAAGACCTGCAGAGAATTGACAGCTCATCTCTACTAAGCTAGTAAGAAGTAGGAAATTACATTTGCTGTGAATCACAGAACTCCTTCAGCTAAACAAAATACAGAAAATTGAAGTTATTGTAATATATTGGGGTTGCAAAATACATTGATTGTTACGTGTCTATTTGAGGTATTCTGTTCTATTTTCATGTTTTTTATTGTTGTAGGTATTGAAGAAGGAAAGAAGTATGTTGAAAAAGCCATATTAAAGTACAAAGAAATCATTAATTCTATTGATGAGTTGTGTAGATCACTGAAAGAACTTAAGGAGATTAAGGTATTTTTTTTTTATATGGAGAATATGTTCCATCTGAATAAATTTATCAGGCTTGGTGTCTGAATCAGTACTTTGAGGATCACATATGACAGTGTGAAGCATTTCTTATTTGTTCACTTTTTCATTACCTTCAGTAATGATTGTAATGAATCAATGATGAGCTACTTGTTTCTGCACTATGTATTCCTCCTTGCCTTCTTTTGGTCCCCTTCTTTCAGAACTGTTACTGATTTTACTGATTTTAAGTAATCTTTAGAGGAAAATGTCACTTCTTTGAGTATTTAGACATATACTTTTTTTTTTCATATTTCTTCTTTCCTTGGTGCTGTGATATAGGTAACTACTAGATCTATAAAATGCCAAACAACCTAGCTTGGGTGCCTATTAGAGAAGTCACCCCAAAGACCAAGTTGAGTTAAAACCAAAATAATTTAAATTAGCAAAGCAATGCATATAACATAAATATTGAAGAGAAAAACAACATTCTTATTTTAATATTCTGATAAGCTTCTTTAAGTGTAATTTAAGTAAAACATGTCAGCTGAGAAGGAATTATGAAAGACAGCTGAAAGAGCTCAATTTTTGTAATAAACTGTTTACCCCCACTAAAAGTATTAGAAGTAATACAACCAAAAATGTCCCACATGCAGCAATAGCTGATGGGTTAATTCTTCTGTGAAGTCTGAACAGTTAAGATACTTTAAATATTCTGCTCATGTTGATATTGAATGTCGTTTCACTTTTTTGGATGGAATTATATTAAAACTGATGAACATTAAAATTATTCATTAATTACAACCAGTAGGAGATGACAAAAATACAAATGAGTTCCAGAATTCATTAGATTAATAGAAAGAAGGCTTTGCCTTGCACTGTGACTATAAATAAATTTCAATATAAATGCCAATTAGGTTTTTCAAAGTTTTCCCAATCCATGTGTTACATAAGTGCTATTGTGTGCAGAATAGTACCCCCTGTCAGAATATGGCTTAAATTTTTGATCTTTCTTGTTAGCTGAACATTTTATGTATCTTTTCAAGTGAAGCGGAATTTCAAAATAGTTGTAATATTTTGCTTTGACTAATTTTATTGATTTTGATGTTACCTGTCTAACAGACTTGTTTGGAGAACAGTTTCTTTTTTTACACTGAACCATTCATAAACTATTTACTGATTAACCGTTAATTTAGATAATTCTTTTAAAAACTCAGTCAAAAGGAATATTGCAAAACAAACCAGCCCTCAACTTTCTATAACAGAGAGTAGTTCTGCAATTTTTATCAAATAGAAGCTATTTTTTCTTAATATGTAGTATTCTGAGATTTTAAAACTAGTATTCTTATTGAATGTTTCCAGACTATCTCAATAGTTATTGTCTGCATTTCAAGAATAATTAATCATTCAGCAAATTATCTACACAGATAGGTGTCATGAGTATGGAATGCCATGACTATGAAGTCAGTTTCACTTCCTGTGATTTTTTTTTTTTAAAGCATAACAATTTGAGGGGAAATATATTGCACAGTCTTTCCTGATTTTTACATAGCTATTGAATGGGAGAAAAGAACGCTTGGATTTTTGAAGTGCAAAATTAAAGACTACTTTTGCTTTAGGAAAAAAAAAAAAATTGTATAGATCTCACAGAATTTTTCACTTGTTTAATGCTAGAATGGAAAATTAATAAGCAAATAATGCAAGACTTTCTTATAAGTACTTATTTAGGACTGTAACTTTTAGCTGGACAGATAAAGATGTGAAATCCACAAAACTGTAACTGTAAAACCTTTGGTTTTCCATATGTTGTGCTGCTGTGATGTTCTTTGAAATCTGTAGATTTCTTCCATTAAAAATTTAAGGAATTCAAGAAGTCTACATAAAATACGTTTGTCCAGATTTCTGTTATATAAGTGCTTTGTAACCAGTTATGCAGTCTTTGAGGCTTAAGCTGGATCTAAGTACTAGCCAAAAAGAATGGTAAAGTAGATGATCTAAAGTACATTTAGAGTAGTTACTGACTGTTCAGATGGAAGTTGAAGGAAGGAGGAAAACAAGAATAAACACAAATTTTGTCTGGCTTTATGCTTAAAACTCTTTACTTTCCAAATTTTTGACAAATTTTAACATTCTAGAGACTTAATTATTTTTTTTTCTTTCCTATAACCCATTTTCCTGAATTTTTTTTTTTTTGGTTATCTTTTGGTGTTTTTTTTTCCCCTCTTAAAAATACCACTTTCCTAATCCTTTATTTTTCCTTAATTAACCCAAGTTGCTTAATGTTCTTCAGATTCTTGATGAACCACCTGTGTTCTTCAGTCTTTGGTGTACTATACTTTCCCTGCCTTAGTTTTGAAAAATGATGTCGTTGCTTGTCCAGGAGTGAATGAATTGGGTTATGCTGCGTGGTTTTTTTCCATAAGCAATTAATACCTGTGCTGATGACAGGTTTTAGATAAGATTTCAATCCCCCCCCCCCCCCACTCTGTTGTACAGGGTATGTCAGTATGTAGCTAATAATTCAAACCTTCTATTGCGTATAAGCTTTCTTAATTTTCTTTTCACATCTCAGAAAGATGAGTTTTCTGAAAAGTTGTTTACCACTCAAAAAGAAGAAAGAAATGGTCTAGAAGCATGTGAGGTTGTTATTACAGACAAAGCAGAGGAACAAAAGCAGCAGGTTAGTTAGATTATATAATTTTTTTTTTTTTTTAACTAGAACTTTGTTTCTTAAAAGGCTCTGTGTATTGCTGGAATGTTTCTGGCTTTTCAGTCTTGAAGCCTCCCTCAAGATGAATGTTATTACTGTACTCTTGGTCATTTTTCTTTGTCTTCTAACCAGTCCACATATTCTTTCCTATGGATTTTATTTTTTCTAGCCTTCATTTCGGTTGCATATGTATTTCTCTCTTTCTAAAATAATATTCTGTTAATAACCTTCTACTGATTTTCCTTTGGTCCTATTGCCACAGAATTTTTAGTTGTGGCTATTCTACCTTTCTTAAGGGAGAACTTGTTCTTCTCTCTCCTTTATAACAAGATTTAAGGGAATATAGAAGTAATAGAAAATACTGCTATTAGTATTTCCCAGAGTCCTAATATTCATATAATCCCTAGAGACAGATGTGAAAATATTTGGTTTACAAGTAATATGCAGTGAGAGAAGTCTCATAGCTCAGAATTTGACTAACAATGGAAATTAGGATTCTTTGTTGAATTATTAAAGTCTTATCAGGAAAAAAGTGTTTTTTAAACATTTTTCTTTCAGATGTCATCAGATAAATTGCTTACAAATTTTGTAAGCATTATTGAGAAGACAAACAATAGTCTGTCTCCTACCAACACTAAAGAGGTAATCTCCTGTTCATGTTGATTTTTAATTTTTATTTATTTATTAATCAAATTGATGGGCATATAATGGAATTTTACACCTTAATTCATTGCTTCTGAATGCAATGAGATGTGATACATATTAACTAATAAATATTGTTATAGATTAGGGGGCTTTATCTCATTTACAGTATTACTAAAATCTAATGCCAAATAAGCACAGAATTGCTTCAGTTTTGCAACAGTGGTAATAGGAAAGCAGTCATGGTAAAAACAAGATGGAACATGACTACAGCTGTCAGCAGTTGAGTATGACATAATGGCACAGATAATCTATTGTATTCTTGGTACAATATGAGGTCACTGATAATCTGCTGTACTGTTGGTACAATTTATCAAATAAATAACAGAACCCAGAATCAAATAGTTATTTTCACCCTCATCTCAAAACACTATATTTCAGTTGCCAAAATTCCATGCAGCAGAGATCATAAATAAGTTCCAAAGTATGGATTGCATGTTGAGGACAACGCATAAAAGGAAATTAGGTGGTTAAATATTTGGTATATATTCAGAATGATAGAAGTCCTAGCACACAAGCATGGTTTATTTGTAGATATATAGGAAATAAATATGAAATGTTCCAAATTCTCAATGAATAAATGCAGGCAATACAAAACCAGACATATGTTTTATGAGATTAATTCCTTTAGCTTAAAGAACATTTTGAAGCCCTGGGGTCCTGGATATAAATATAAATAAATTACTATGTGAAATATTCTGGTACGTTGGAGTGGGTGATAGCATGTCTAAGTCTTTAGAAAGGTAGGATATATCGATAATTGATTTAGAGCTCTATAATTTCCATTTTGCAAGCTGGTAACACAGACCAATACTACAAGACATTAACTGGTGATGTTTTGTAGAAATTCAGCTACTATTAACATTCTCTTCAGTTCAGTACAGAGTGTCTTGCAATTTGATGATGAGACAGAATTGATTGCTAGCTAATTAATTTTATCACTTCCATTCCAAGTCAATAGGATTTTCACCATTGACTTGGAGCCCAGATTTCACTCAAAAATTTGTGATTGTTCCAAAAAGCCACACTCAGGAGAATAACCTCTCCCAGCAGATGTCCATAGCCCTGTTTTCTGTTTTGCTAGGCCACAGTTTTGTCAATCCTTGTCAGACCATGCCACAGCTGCCAAGAGGAAAAGGAAGGGGTATGCGAAACAGCCAATATCAGATGTGAAGTATGGCAGCTATGATGCCTCCACCCTTTTCATCACTCCATACTTCACTTAAAGAAGTAGCAGGATCTTCTCACTAGAGCTTTACTGTCTTCCATTTCTCTCCTTTCTGAGGAAAGACCTGGCCCATCCCCAGCCTCTAGTCTAGCGGCCCAGCAATCTTTAATTTTGTCTATATTTCTGCAAGCTGGTTTTGCAGCATTAATTTGCTTCAGTAATAAATGCCACCCTCCAAGAAGAGTCCTGGACTTTCTTGTGGCATATTCATCCTAGGTGGCACACCAGGGCTAGAAGTCCTCCTGCTGCCAAAGTCTTTCTGACAGCTTGCTCACTCACTGCCTACCAGTCACTCTTTTCCCCAGTATTTTCCCCGGGGTCATTTTCCAGCAATGGCTGAAATAACTCTGTTTATTTCTGTGATCTCCAGGTGAGGTGACCATGAAACTGACTGCACATCCCTACACTAAGATCCTAGATTAGTCACTGGAAGGCTCCTACATTGTGGCCTTCCTGTAGTTACCCAAATCTATGCCATTCTGTGTGCATGTGCGTAGACTCCTCAACAGACAGAATTAATCTGGGCTATTGACTTCATTCAGGAAGTAGAGAATGGCTATTCAAAAAGTTTGACCTATGTTTTTTAAATATACCTGCTCAGCATTTAACATTCTAAAGCATGTTTCACCTTCTTAATAGTTAAGCAGATTTGGCTTATTAAATTTGTTAGTGCAGTCAGATCAAACCATTCAGAATTTACTACTGAGATGCCTATAAAGATTAATTTGGGAAAGACTTGCAAATCTGGTCAGGCTTAAAGCTGAGAGTGCTACTTAGAACAATGCTGTTAAGATTAAAGAGCTGTGTGACAGTTGAATTTGCAAATTCGTAAAATATATAATTAATGTGAATTAATATCTAAAAGTAACAACTTCTTAGCAATAGTTTAAAATTAGTTAGAACACCAATAAAAAAAGTAATATGTGCAGAAAGAAGTAATAACTCGGTATTTATTGTTTGAGTAATTGGAAAAGGGAACGTCAATTATAATTTATCATGTTTGTATCCATGATATACTGAGTTATATGAACTAGAGTTCATCAGAAGATGCTTGTGGAAAAGGCTTTTAATACTCAAACTTTAACTTACAACTGAATTTAATTATTTAGTAAAATAACAAAATTCCAACTTTATTCCAGTCACTCATTCATGGATCTGGCATGAATCATATAGCTTTGAAATAACAAATGACTTAACTTGGAAAAACATCTATATTAAAACTATCAGATCTTACAGGATGAGGGCATGTGTGAGGTTCTATTACTTCTTTCTTTTATTTTGTTAATCTAATGATCAGTACATAAAATTATATTTAGAGCAATAAAGGAAACACAAATAGGCAACAAATGTGCCACTGCACTTTCATACTGGATACAGCCAAAGATACCTGGTTTGGAAAGCAATGACATCCAATGTATCACCCCGTTAATTTGAGTGAGCAGTTTATAGGTCATAGAAATATTCCTTCGTAGATTACATGTTTTTGTGTAGAACTCAACAGTGAGAGAATAGCATAAGAAACATCATTAACACCTTTGCTGAGAGCTCTGGAAGAAATGAAATAGGCCTGGATATCTGGTTAGATATTTATATAAAAATCAAGAGGCAGAGAAGTAATTAATAAAGCAGATACTATCTTTCATGCTTTACAATTGAAATTAATGCACTCATGCCACATCCAATTCTTTTAGAAACGTGACAAGAGGGTTTTTTTTCTTCTTTAATTTTGGATCCAAGGCAATATAAAAATAATTTTAACATTGTTTTCTGTTAGTGTTTGGACAAGATCTTGAAAAAGCTGGTAAAAAGTGAGGGAAATATAAAATGCTTGTAAAATACCTTAAAGATACTGGTTTAATTGTGTAGCTCTTGAACATGACTGGTACCCCTTGAAAATGCTCTTATAAACAGTACCTGCAGGAAATCTGCAGGTTCACCTTGGTTAATAGAAAGGGGTATTTTTTTTATCATTACTGTTTTAATAAATGCTTAGATATAATTATATATAATAATATCTGCTAGAACCTCTCCAAACAGTTTGAAATTTCATCTAGATGCTGGAAAATTTTTCTGATTAGTTGTCCTTCTCCACAAAATTCCTTCTGTTTTTCAGAATACACTTCATTAGAAAAATATTTCAAATATTGTTGCTAGCTTCTGCATGAAAAGACAATGCATTAAATGATAGCTCATACTCTCCCTGTTTTTCTTTTTCTTTTTTTCTTTTTTTTTTTTTTTTTTCCTTCCTTCTTTTCTCTCTCTTCTTTTTTTTTTCCTTCTAATTTAAAGACAGGAATAAATTTTCTGATATTCCAATTTTCTGTCCAGCTGGTGAGGATCTTGTTTCGCAGGATACAGAGCTGTCATCTTCAGCCAAAGAGGATGGTTTACAGGCTGAATTCCTGGCAGAAGAAATAGCCTCTGGAGATGAATATGAGTGTATATCACCTGATGATATCTCTTTACCACCACTTTCTGAGACACCAGAATCCAACCTCTTAAATTCTGAAACAGAGCTAGAAGAGCAGTGCTGTTGTAGTTCTCATAGTCTGCATGTCAGTTCCTATAGCTTGCAAATGCAGAAAACAACTAGTATTAAAAAAATGACAGAAGCGTCTGATCTCTTAACAAATTCTGCTTATGCTGATGCTACAAATAGTAGAATGGAAAGCCCATCAAATCAGTTTGAGAAGTTTTGTATCTCTTCAACAGATTCTGATCCAAAAGTTAGAACAGTATCTCCTTTGACTTGTAGCTTACAAGGAATATCTGAAGCTAGCACTGCTTCCTGCACTATAAATGCCAAACCAGTATATAGCATGAGTGAAGTGTGCAAAACACATTTGCAACACCTTGAACTTTGTAAAAGCATGGCAGAAACACAAGAACAATTGCATGACTTGAATAACTGTACTAAAACCCAGGGCAGGCTGCATGCTTTGCCTGATGCATTCTCAGGTTTCGTGTTTCAATCAGACACCACCAGAAGCTGTCAGAGGCAGATGGTTACCCGAGAAGAGATTAAAAGTCCGTCAGAAAAGAACAGCATGGCCAGCCTAACTGGACAGGTGCCTAACTTCTCCCAGCTTCTGTCTAACAAAACCGTCATGGAAGGTTCTCCAGTAACTTTGGAAGTAGAAGTAACAGGATTCCCAGAGCCTACACTGACATGGTGGGTAGCTTATAATGAGTAGTAGTAAATATACTGATTAGCAAGAAACCTAGATCACTTATAACCAAATTAGTTAATCTATAGACTAGAAATAAATGGCTTATATTCTTTCCTGTCCACATTTTGCATGATTCCCCTTTCAGAATTACTTTTGACCATTAACCTACTTGAAATGATTGCTCTGTACTTAATGAGTAAGGAGAGCATCAAAATACTACAAGCATATCCGATGTTTTTTAAGCATATATATCATATAGTTTTTATATTCTGGAATATGACATTCCACTTCTTTAGTAATTTCTTAAAACAAATGCATGCTCCAGATTTACCATAAGTAAATTCACCTGCATTTTCTCAGGATCTTGGCATTATGTATGGACGGACAAACACATGTATCTACGTACACTCTAATATTTATATAGTCATTATATATACAGAGGCATAAATTTATATATATGTGAGACTCAGATGTTGAAAACTGGGGAGAGACTATAGGTTAAAAAACCCAAAATGTCCACAATATCTACTCTAAGAAAACCATTTTTTAATTTATATATAAATGTTTGCAATCTCTATCTCTTTTTCAGTTGCTGTATCTCTAATTAAATTGCTTTATACTGCATTTGTGAGAAATATAGATAATGTAATATAGACATCTTTTAAGATGACTTTTTAAAATTCCCTGCTGAAGGGAATAGTGACTGAAAGAAAGGCAGGATTTCAAGATTTTGGTAGTAGTCCTCTATATGTTGGCATATTTTCCTAAAAATATTACCTTCATTGTCCTTTCTCCTCTTCCTCCAGTAGGCTTTCATAATGAAGGCCTTTCCTTTAATGTATAAAAATTAGATATGCCTCTTATTGGAAACATTTTGATGTTAAGATTATACTCAGAGGATTAAGCAAACTATAATGTTTTAGTAAGCTGAACTTTCTTCTATGGCACTGAGGAAAAATACTGAACACTGCAACCTTGGTGCTGTATTGTGTTGGTATCAATAAAGTCATTTTGTTTTAAATCTTGCTATCCTACACTTTGAGGAATATTGTTGGTGAAATGAGGTGCCTTCAATTTTATTTTAACATAAGAAAGTATTCATGTAGCTCAAAAATATGTACACTTGATATATAGTCTTTTAAAAAGATAACATTCAACTGAAAACATTTTTCAAATTAGAAATTTATGAAGACAGAAAAAAAAAAAAAAAAAAAGAGCAGGGGTTTTATAATTAAAAGATCACCAAAACCATGTATTAAGTACTGATGTAGACATTTTATTGGACAGAGATATGGAAAAGCACTTGTATGTTTCTGTTATGTTAAATGTAGCTTATGCTGAAGCATATGAAGCATGAAAAGTCATAATTTTCTCTTCCAATATGTAAATTTGGAGTCAACAATGACAGATCCTCAAATGTTAGAATATGACACCAGTTCTCTGAAATAACTATTGATGCATTTTCTTTCTTGTTTAATGAATGGCACTAAGTAAATATTAAGTGGACTGGGGTGGAGGAACAGGTTCTTGACTGTTTTTCTAAGGAAGACACAAGTTCAGAAAGTTTATATGTAGATTGACTCAACACCTTATTAGTAAAAATATTTCAGCACAGAACTGAGGGATCAGGACTTCACGCTACTCTCTCCATGAGGTTATCTCACTGATACTGCAGTGAGATAACTGTGACTTCTGCATTGAAAACGATTTTCAGAACCAATATATTCTAGTATTAAGAATATATTATCCAGCAATTTGAGTTGTTTAAATATTGAACCATATTTACATATAGCTTTAAAACTGAGGCATGGGAGCACAGCAGAGAGCTCTATCTTGCTGTCGGTGTAGTGTTATAGAGATTATCTGAATTTGAGAAGTTCTGCTTGGCGTATAGTGATATAAATCTGACTTGGAAACTGAATCTCTGCTTCAGGTACAAGAAGGGCCAGAAATTGACTGCAGATGAGCACTTAAAGCTTTTGCAAAAGGAGACAAAGCATACTTTGTTCATTCAGAAGGTGTGTGATAAAGACGCTGGCCTCTATGTTGTTCGAGCTAAAAATTTGAACGGCACTATCACATCAAGTGCCATTCTCCACGTGAAAGGTAACAGGCCACTTATTGCAAGAATAAACTGGATGATGGTGTGTGTCATCTATATTAGCGTATCACTAATGTATTGGTTATTCACAAAATAAGTACACACAAAATAATATTGACTGCACTGGACTTAATTCTCACATGCAAGACATCATTAAATTTCTTTCTTAAACTGCATCTCTCACAGTCTGTACCAAGCAACTTTTATGTCACACTCGATATATTGCTTGTTTCTTTAATACAAATATTATGTGTTTATTTTCCTTTCTCATAGTGATGTTGAGATACAAAATTTACAAAGATTTTCTAGAATCTGAGGCAGTTTTACTTTCTAAAAATGTTAGTATTACAAAGTGGATAAAGGAAACAGTTTTAATGGTTATGTGTATCAGATGTCAAGATACATTCAGGTAGAGTGCTCAGATCAATGTATATTTTATTATATGCCTTTTTCTGGAGGGAGTTGAAATGAGTTTTTTTAACCATTGAATGTATTATTTTCAACAATATTCTTCCTATATGCTCTAAAAAATAAATTTGTGGGAGAAAGTTTCTTAGTAAAGAAATCATACTGTTCATGATTGTGCTGGTACAGATCAGATTTAAATCTGTCTCAGCCCAGCAAATAGTCTCCACAAAAGCAAGTTGCAGTAGTTCCAATAGATCATGATCATCTGCACTACAAAGATTTGACCCAGAATCATCAGAATTTAGGTAAGTGGCACACAGTATACAGTAGACCAAAATTCCCATATGTTTACAAAATTAAATGTTCTGACATACCAGTCTGCTTAGGTAGATGCTTGTGATACTTTCACTGCCTCCTTATAAAATGTAAGTTATAAATATTTCTAATAATCCACAAAATACCACAAAATAGTATAATACAAAAAGATGATGGTTTATGAAGAGAGCGTTTGTGCATGTTTCAAATTTGTAACACACTGATTTCAAACAAAATCAACCCAATTGGGAAAGTGTATTCATTAAAAACAAAAAAAAAAAAAAAAAAAAAAAAAGCTTTCTTTCTGTCAAATAAAATTCTCCTATACCTTCAAAGCAGTAAATCCAAACCAGAACTTTGTTAACCTTCATGGTGTGTTTTTGTGCTTCAATCCTGAGAAGGACAACCACGAATATTATTTTTTTATTAAGGTAGACATTTGTTCAAATATTTGATAATGGTGCCATAACAGTTCCAGGAAATATTTCATTTATAAATCCTCAAATGTAACTTCATTCATTAGCTCCAGTACTTTTTGTATTTGTACAGTAAAAGCAGTTGACAAACTGCTACAGGATTTTTCCTGCATCTTTGATTTACAGCTTTCATATTAAATTGTGAGGGTGCAAAGAGGAAATATATACTTTCTCTTGAAGAATTTGCTGCAATGAAGTAAATCTTTTACTGTGTAGAATTCTATGAGCAGGATATATATTACAAATTGCCAGAGGTCAGTGATCTTGAAGACTGGCATTTAGATATTTTGGCCCAGTGACTGCAACTTTATTAAAATTCCTGTTACTTTGAAACAGGAGATGTTTTCAAGGGAATATAACCTCACAGCAATATGAGAGGGAACAGGAGGAGGACGTGGTGAGCAAATGGGGGAACAAAGTAAATTCTAACTGAAATTGGCATTACCCTTAATGAACAACGTTCTGACTTCTGTCATCTCCCAAAAATGTTGATTCATAAGAATTCTCTCAGATATAAAAATCATCTGTTTTCCTAAAGTGTATTTTCCACTTCACAATAAAGTTAATTTTGATAATTAGTATGATTTTGAATGTTTCCATTTTTGTAAAATTTGGTTTAGTGTTTTTGTGCACTTGTGACATTATGTATGGTCATTACAAACATAAAGCAAAGAACCTATGTGAGCAAGCTGACTTCATAAGTAGTACATTAAGCAGTAGGGCAGTAAGATCAAAATGCCCATCCCACATGCTGTAAGGTTTTGCTTGCTGCAGAGCTGCTAGTGCTTGATACCTTTATCCTGTTCATAATACTATTTTTTTTTTCTTTGAAAATGAGGCTTCTAGGTGATGGCTGCCCTTCAATCCTCTGTTTTTACTGAGAGTTGTCATCATTCAGAAATTTAAAGTAATCATGGATGTTCTTTTGACACGTTCTAGGTAACTTTATGTAATAGTCAGGTCACCTTTTCATGCATTTTTGCCTTCAGTATTGATACTAAGTATATGCACACACACACAAAAAAGGAGTAAAAGTGGAGATGTTCTTTGTCCACTATTGCTTTGTCACTTGCAGAATTAGGCCTTTAAATTAATCCTTAACTGTCAAGAGTCTTGTGACAAGGAAGAGTCAATTGTCTCTACAGAGATACTGGGCTCAAAGTTGCATCCCTGTTTTAACTTGTGGATCTGTCATCTTGAAAGCTATGGAAGGGTCGGTGCTAAAATGTTTATTGTTATCTCGTTTTTATATGGTCAGTGTGTGAGAACAGAGACATGCACTTGACCTTTTTGGTTGGAAGAGCCATTTGGTGAGAAAAAGCAGGTAAGTTTCTGTCCTTCAGAAAGCAAGACTAGAGCTAGGAAAAATTTATTTCAAACTCACTTATAGTTCTGTCAGGAGAAAAAGATGTGAACTTTCCATCATGTCATAGAGCAAGGATTGGATGAAGCTTGCATCTAGACTAGTGTCTGGATCTGTTTGCTTGCTGGTACTTACAGAAACACTGCTATTTATGATAATCAACTCTACAAGTTAAAAAGGCAACAGACACACACCTACTGCAGGAGTGTCCACAGATTATGGGAACAAAATCTTTCCTCACCCTTTTAACACATCCATATGTATATCCAGGCTCCTAGGGTAATACAAGGGAGCAGGCATGTAAACAGCAAATACATCTGATTAAATCTGCTTCTGTTAACTTCATTTAACAGGCTTTAGAAAAAGTGGGAGAGATCTGCCACTTCCTTTACCTTAGAAATAACAGCCAAAATACAAGGCTAGTTTACAAAATTGTGAAAGAGTAAGAGATGCAGCTTTGACTCCAAGTGGGATATATTCCACTTTTTTTTTTTTTTTTTTAACAGTATTTAGAAGCTAGCTGATGAAGTAGCCTTTTATTGGAGTTTGGCTTACATCCCAGTTTGAAGCGACACAAGGAAGACTGCCATCTTTCCTCTAAGAGGGGAGGAGTTAGAGAAGCCTTAGTAAGAGAGTAAATTTTATTCCAGCATTTACAGATCTGTGCTGTGTATATGTATAACAAGTATATTCTGCCTTTATTAAAATTCTCAGTATGTATCATGCTGCATATGTCTAATTGAATGTACTTATGTTTTTCTCTCTTAGCAGAAAAACATTTAAAGACAATAAAATTCTGGTTTTTTTCTTCTAATTTATAGCTAATACTTCATTAAATGATCATTGTTGCTAAAGTTTATATTTAAATTATCTATTTTTCTCTTTTTTTCATCATATTTTGAAAGTTCTATTGGTAGATGATGTACTGAATAAGACATAAAAGTAGTTTATCTTAACGGAGTTTTTCAAGACATTGCTATTTGAGAAATGATTTGGGATTATATTCTCCAGGAAGGCTTTACAGATGAGGAAACTACATTGCCATGATGCACCTGTAACTCTTTACTGCTATGATTTGCTCTTGAAACAGCACCGATCCTCGGTTTTATTTTTAATCTACTTCTATCTAGAAAGTCACTAAAGAAAATATCCCTCTGCTCACAAAATTACAAAACCAGAGTGGTGGTGAAATGCTGCACCTGGTGAGCTTAACACTTGTTTTCCTGCTTGAATCTTAAATGCCTGTTGTAACTGAAAAATTGGGAAACCCATATTTAAACAGAGTCTCACAGAAAACAGATCTCAAGGGTCATCTTGTCTTCAGCTATGCCAAGACAAAAAAAAATTATTCCACTGGGGAAGCATATATTAATGCAGAGTACTTTCTATATCTTGAATTAAATTATATAGGTCTAAAGTTTATATGGAAGAGCCCAACAGATTACTTGTAAGCCTGTTCAAATGAGAAGCCAGTTGCCTTTCTAAGGAAAGGGAGCCTCAGTATTGCTCTTGAGTTCAAAAGCAGCTGTGAAGTGGCTTATGATCTGCTCCTGTGCCAATTCATCCACTTTCATTTTCACTCAAACATGTTACTTGTAAAAAGTAAGCTTCCTGCTACTGGATTAAATCTTGGAATTGAGTTCCTATTTAAATGTTAAATAAGATCTTTCAAGTTTGACTTGTGAGAAGAAAGTGAGATGCAAATGAATCCAGCAATTAAAATCTAAGTACATTATTATTTTCAAGAGTACGCACAAGCATGACATTTATGTTATTGCTGTATAACAGATACTGTGAAGTAGTAAAAGGTCAAAACACCTTGTCACTTCTGAGATTTTTTTTTTTTTAATTTTTGCACAGTCAGATCTTATAATTATTAAATGCAACATAAGGCCAGAAATTGCCTTAGCACGTCGGTAGATTTTAACAAATCATCATCTTTGTTCATTAAATCTCTCCTTTGAGAATTTGAACATTTCTGTGAATTTTAGATTAACAAAACTTGATTTTGTGAGTATGGCATTGCATCTACTTTAATCAGTTTAAAATAAAATAGTTTTAAATAAAATTGTTAATGGGTATGTGGATACCAGCCACATTTTTAATTGCTGCAAGATTTCTAAAAGAGAGAGAGATTAGAGATACTCAGACACACAGCAGGGTACTGAAAGTCTCCTGGGTTTAATTCTTTGCTTTGTAAACAAACGTGTAATCAGTGCTGATTATTGCTGTGTTGGCAGTCTGGTTTTAAATAGCCTTTATTAAGGACCCTAATGAATGCCCAGAATATTTTGCTGGAAAATTTCTGCTGTTTTCTGTTAAGATAACCTCAAGAAACAAAAGTAACAGTAGCGTAGTCTCATGATACAGTAATACTTCTCTGAAAGAAACCCACAGTCACTCTGTTTCAGGAATAATTTCAATGTAAGAAAAAAATGCTCCCCCCCGTTTTTTTTTTTTTTTTAAATAGTTCCTGTTACGTATGCTTAACCTCCTCCTTTTAACCATACTATAGAAGCAGAGAATGCCTCTAGGTGTTTTGTATTCTTCTGGTTCTGCTACTTTCTTGTTTTGCAATGCTGAGTTCCCCTCATCACAGTCACAGTTTTGAACCTACAGTTACTTCAAGGCCTTAAAATGTTTACAGCTTCTTAATTGCTCTCTTAAACAGCAGGCTTAAATCTCAGTACCTCTATCCTTACAACAGAAATATTTTTCTTGGGCATATTAGTTATCTAACCTCCCTTCCTCTTTCCCCATGTGCAGAAAACCATTAAGAAAGCAAGCAGTCAATGAGATGACTGATTGAAAGATGGGGAGTTGTGTAAAAGGGTATTTGCACAAGTTGTGTAAGTTTGAAGGGGAAAGGGATTAATTATTTTCATTTTCCAAAAGAAGCAGACTGTCTGAGGGCCCAGGTGTGAATCAGTAGGCAAAGGGAGGATGAGACATTCTCCTATTTGGCTTTGGATCAGATGTGGCTGGAGCTGCAATGGAGAAGGTGGCTTCTTCTCAAGTGACTGGTAAGGTATGACTATTTCTGACCTTTTTCTGGAGATTTTGCTAGGGTAAGCTAGACATTTTTGTATATGTCTATCTTCTGTGGCTCAGAGGAGTTGTGTCTTTAAAAATTGCTACTCACATTTCCTTTAATGAGGCTACATCATAGGATTCAAAGAGACTGGAGCTCTGGATAATGGGTATTTCAGATCAATTGTATTATGAGACCCACTTCATATTTGTTAATAAAATTTCTTCTGGCTGTGTTAGGAGCTTCACTGAGTGTCTTCGCTTAGAACAGTGCTGAGCAAATCCAAAGTCTCTGAGCAGCGTGGTATGAATCTCAGTCTAGCCTAAATTTTTAGAGAAGTTTGACAGGGAAGTTGATAAACTTGCTGATATTAAATTTAAAGACATGAGAGACTGGAAATTACATGCCCAGAGTAAATAGATTAAGAATAACTGTAAAACACAGTAATAAAAATGGCTGCTGAAAACATTTTGGCTTGACCTGGTAATACTACCTGTGTGTGTGAGAGTCTTGGAGCAGGGGTGAAAGCTGAATGATAAAGCCAGATGCAGGTGACCTCTCCACCTGCAGTTTTTGCATTGCTCTGGACTGATGAGTTTTCCTTGTTCATTCCCCAGTTTGCAGCAGAACTCTACTGATTCCTACAAATAATTTATGTAATATTTAATATTTGACGCTTTTTGTCTGAAGTAATCAGTGGGGAATTTCAGGACCCTTGACTACCTGGAATGTTTTTCCTCCACAATGCAGATAAAAGATCCACTCTTTCTAACCTTTGTGAGATGTCCAGGCAAGAAATAATTTTTAATTGACAAGTTGCCTTAGCTTATTCTGACTTTTCACTATGAAATTGTGTGAAAATCATTGTTGAAATATAACAATCCATTCTATTTTGAAGGTTGCTGTCAGAGGATGAATTCTTCTTTTACAGCAGACTTTGTTTTCCTGTTGACTTATAGCCTGTGCCTTAGAGTTATAGTAACTGTCAATTCATGGTCTTCTTTGCACATACTTCTCCCTTTGCTCTCTAGAAACTCGTCATTTTAGTTTTTATGCTCTGCTGACTTACTGATACATAATCAAGCTGAGATATGATCATTATCAGCATCCTACTCAGATGATTTTGGTTTGTTTTTTTTAATGGTTAAAACCATCTAAAACCCATCCTGGTAAGAGATGCAGCCTGTCTTCACAAGGTAATACAAAGTGCACAAGTAATGGAATCCAGCCAAAAATATAACAAGGAGTGGCTGATGCCCATTTAATGTTTTCCACAGGAATACAAGCTAATCATGCACTGTTTGTGACTTATTGCCAGTTGCCTGCAAAGAGGTGGCAGGGGTGTAAGCCTGATTGTCTTCTTGAAGTGAAGCTGCAGATTCCAAATTTCTGTGCTTCAGGTGCATGCAGTGCAATGGTGGTGGCAGCTTGCACATGATTTCAATAGCCAAGGACTGAGTTGTTTGAGCTGTTAGGACTGTCTAATACAGACCTGAGTATGAGAGTGCAAAATTCATATGCTTCTGCTCAATATTGTGATCTCAGTCCTAAAGTACATGGGAAGAACGTAAAAGCAGATAAATTTGAAAGCTTATTGCAGGTAAAGACTCATCTAAGCAGTGGATTTATTAATACAATGGATGAAAATGTCTGACTCACCATGCTGACACATTTAGCAAAAATAGCCTTGGGCTGAGAAGTTGCTGGGCACCTTTGTGAGATACACTGATTTTTGTTTCACAATAGCATAAAGAAAAAAAATCCAGCCTAAAACAGTCGAGTAAGGCTGGCATAGTTGACAGCAGTTCCAAGCTCTGCTATTTATCACACCTTTCAGTAACTTTCTATTTCTGAGAAGACTATTTCTGAGTTAAATAATATGTACACATTCTACAGCTTATAATTAAGAGGAACAAAAAGATGCTCTTTGTATTATAGAAATGCAGAATGTTAATTTTTGTTGTAGTACATGCTTTTGTGTGTACTTCTGTATGGTAATATCTGCTGCTTTAGATTCCCCAAGCTAAGAATGTTTAGTCTGAGTTCCAAGGTCATCATCTTTTTTACTGTGGCCCTAGAGGTGAAATGTAAGGGGAACCTCATGTAGTAATACAGCAATCCAGTAAATCCAGCTTTACAGCTCATTAAGTTGCATGTCATATGAAGCAATGCTTTGATTTAGTACAAACTGATGCTGATGATTGAAATTTCTTCAGACAATTTTGATGGGTTAATTTATATTAGCCAGGCCTTGTACTGGCTCAGATATCATCTGTCCTTCTACGGTTGGCATGAAGCCAGCATAAACTTATTTGCCTGTATTCTGCTTATTGCCATAGAAATGCAGCCCATCTGAATCAGATTTGTACTGGGTGATCCGGGAGTACATGCTTTTGCTATTAATGATGGCCAAAATAACAATCTTGGTACAGAAGCCCCATTCTGGCCTTTTTTTTTTTTTTTTAAGTAACTTTTTTTTGGACTAGAGGAACAGGGGGAAAAAGTGAAGAGCATGATGTACAACAATGCACTAAATGCAAAGTTTGGTCTCTTGATGTTGTCACTTTGAATTCATAGAGAATATTTACTCTTTCACCTTCTCTGAAACACAATAATCCATGTAGACTTGCCTACTACTCCCACAAAAAACACTTAGCATTACTGTGGAACTAATATCACTGTGCCGATGCATGAAATTCTTGTGTGCTTAATATACGTTTCAAAAAACTTTATATTATATAGTTAAACAATGTCTGTCTACTGTCTTGCAAATAAATTATCCTAAATTCCAGGGTGCAGTAAAAACTCCCTTTGTCATGCAATGTGTTGAGCTTTCTAACTATGAGAACAATTTATTTTTTTTTAAGTTGCTGTAGTTGTGCCTGTTAAATACAGTAAATATTTTTTCTTTTCAAGTACAAGGAAAACAGCCAAACTTCATAGAAAAATTTGGACATAGAACTCTACAAGAAGGTGAAGATTTAATCCTGCATTGCACGATACATGGAAAGCCCAAACCACATGTCTGTTGGATGAAGGATAATATTCAAGTGGTGTCTGGAGATGTCACTGTATGTTCTAATGCTCTTGAAATATTTCTAGAGAGAAAGATAATATATTTTACTTTATGGTACTAATAATCTCCTATGCACATTCTATTTTACAGATTGAGAAATTAGGAGATACATATTACCTTTTAAAAAGAAATGTTATGCTTGCTGATACTGGGAAATACATCTGTGTTGCCAGCAATGAAAATGGAAAGGCACACTGTTCTGCTTTCGTAACAGTCATAGGTGATTCATCCTACTAGCTGTATGCTTTTAGGCACATTGTTTCAATATTAAATGAGCACCTTGTTTCCACTTTACTAATATACATGTTTTGTTTCAGAAAAAAATAAAATCCCAGAAATTTCCACTGTAAATCAGGCTAAATCAGGACAGGAAGATGGATACTTTTCAAATGTGAACGTCACCACAACTAAGCTAGTCCAAGCCCATGACATGCATTGTGTGCGAGATCAAAGGCTAGTGGATAAACATCTCCCAGTAAGGTAACTTGCAGCTTACTCTCTGCTACATCTTGTAATACTTCAGTAGTTGTAAGAACTTTCATTCACAAAACACGAGTCAAACACTCTTCCTAATCCTATGAATTTTTGCATAATATAAATTAAGTGCATAGTGTGTGACTGCTTTTTCCACTTAATTCTTCATCAGAAGATATGCAAATCTGTTAGATGAAAGATTTTGTAATACAATAGAAGGTATTTGGTTTAATGAAATAACTTTTAAAAAATCTAGATAATTTAGATATATTAATGTAAGATTGAATATCTCAAAGATACAAAGTATTGCAGAAGTTCAAATTGATAAAACTACAATGAACATGAAATTTCAATAACAGAATATGTAAATAAAGTTTTCTACTAGGTAAGCATCTTATTTAACATAATGAGTAGCAGTCCTAAGAGCACAGAAACAGTCACTGTTCATTAATTGATTAAAGATGAAAAAACTTGCCTCTGTACAATTTCAGAAGATTTAATGAGACACACAAAGTCAACAGTCCTGGTGCTGCCTTCTTTTGCACAAGATTATATCTTGCCTCCTGAATTTAAGGTCTGATATCCTTCTGTAGTTTATGGTGCTAGAACTGCCTGTATTTTGAGTAACATATTCAGGGATGAGAGAGATTTTATACACTGTGGCATTTACTAATCTGTTTTACTTTGTTAGTTCACTGTTTCACTAGAAACATCAGACAAAATGAGGTTACATAGAGATATAGGTGGGGATTAGGAGGAGATTGTGCACATAAAAATAAGACTTGCTGTCTGATTTTCAATAGAAAATGCTTGAACAATTCTGTTGATAACGTTTATTGCACAACTCTGAAGTTGGTAAGACTGCTTTACAGAGAAAGGCTGGTTTCATAATGACACAGTAAAATAACTTTCTTTCTAGAAGTTATGTGGAGCAATATAAAGAGGCTCTGGGAGTCTGATGGTTTTAAAGAAGTGATGGTTAATGTTACCTAGGAAAATAGTTGAGAATTTGTTGTATTGCTGTCAGGCTAGTCTTTCACAGTATGCTCAAAATGTTAAGTTTACACTGGTCAAATAAAAATGCATTCATTGCTTAAAAGTGTCTGAATATTTTGTAAAATTTTCATATGTAGTGAATTCTATGGAAAAAAGTAATATGAAAAAAAAGGAGAGCAGTGTTCTTTTGTCTTTAAGGTTTTGAGGTTTGTCTAGATGAAGAGCAACATATAAAAGAAAAGGAAAATTATTGAATATGTTGATTCAAAAGCTGTTCTCTTTATATCATAAGCTGTCTGCACACTTTCCTTCCTGTCCAGCTGATCATGCATTGAATCCATATATTTTGTTCAGTTTTTTTCTGGATTGCTGTGATGGCAGATATTCCAAAGTCGGGGGGTGTGGGGGTATTGTGTGGTGGGAATTCAAATGCAAGACCATGTTAATTTTACTTAGGATACATAAAGAAATCAGTATGATTAAAACATGACTCACCATTCCTGGAAGTCTTTAAAAGACATGTAGATGTGCTGCTTAGTGACACGGTTTAGTGGCGAACATTGTTGGAATAGGCTAATGGTTGGAATCAATGATCTTAAAGGTCTTTTCCAACCTAAACTGTTCTATATAGGTCATACAGAAAGGTCAAACTTCTAATTTTTCTCACCTCTTCCATTCTTTGTAACTGAAGTGCTCTCTGTTTCCTTGTTATTGTCAGTAAGATAAGTTTAAGATATTTTATGTTCTATGTGGAATCACTCTATTTTATCGCTAATCTCATATTTTCTCAAGACTACAGAGAACAGTTTATGTTGAACACCACAGTGTTGCTTATGAAAGGGAATGCTACAACTTCCACCATTAAAAATATAGGCAATATTAACTGGTCTTTTTAAAACAGGTTTAAAGAGAAACTTTGGCTTCAAGGAGTGTATCTTGAACTTGAGAGGCCACAAGAGGTTAGCTTCAATTTGGAATGTGATCCTGTTCTTCTGTCTGCTGCAGAGAATCAGAAGGTGGACTGAACTGCAAGATGCCTGATATATGAGGGTGTCATGTTGTTTGTGGTGTCTTTCAGTAGGTATTTGCCATGGGTGAGAAAAAGATGAATCTCTGAGTGATATTTGATTTATATCTAGGTTATGGTTTGTATTTGGTTTCCTTATAAATAAATCATTAATAAAATTCACCTGTGCACAGCATTTAATAGACAATGATTTCTAATTTCTTGCAGTTTTGTGCTGGTTTGTTGGACAAATGCAATGGAAGATGATAATGGAAAAAGAGAGACATTAGCCCTAAAAATTACAGATCTTGGTGATTCATCAGTACTTACTGTCTTATTTTTCTAGAAATTCCATCAATTCCTTCAACACTTCTTCCCACTAGCTTATACAGAGAATTCAGACACAAATGAGGACTTAAAACAAAATGTCATCCTTAATTTAGACAAGGATTTCTTAGTGATAGAATCTCCCAAGACCCACAGCATCCGTTCAGAGTATAAAGCAAGCTTGAACTGAAATGGAATCTTTTGGAATGTAAAGCAGTCATTAGCATGATGAAATTTTTGTCTTCATCTCTGAATTCAGAATCTAGGTGTCTTTTTCATTTCACTGCAAAGCTCCTGCAGAGAAAGAGGAGGACTTTCGTAGTGTCATCCATTTGCAGCACTGAAAAAAAGTAGTTCAGAAAATGCTTCATTTTAAATGGCTGTTTGACTGTCACAATAACCAACAGAACACCTAGGTAGACTTGGGAATAACTGTTCTTCAGCTTGATTCTTATAATTCATATTTTCAAAGTCCTACCTGTCCAATGATTCATGCTATTTAGATGTGTGCTTCAGTGCACTGTGTATGTCTTACCTTATACAGCAGGTACATGTGTTTCATGCAAGTGTCTATTGTGCAAGTTTGTTGTTCTTTATATAAGCACTGATCAGGCCTACTTTGGGTTTGTATACCAGAGGATGCATTCACAGTTCTCACTGAGAGCAGATAGAGGTTTAAGCAGTGCAGCATCTTTGTGCCTCATTCAGGTAGATGTCAACTGTGCAAAATAGGGACAGGAATAACATTTTTGAGAATTGCTTAAATCATAAAGATACAGGTTGACTGGTGGAAACTTAATTTTATCTCCATGTTGAAGTATAGTTATAAAGAGGAAATGAGCTGAAAAAAAATATCATGTACATGTCTTCACCTGATCACGTAAATCACTTGCTTGACGTTATGGAAAAGTCAATGGCATCCTGCCCACAACAGAGTCACAAGGCTGTGAATTACTACATAAATATAGTAGCTGAGAACTGAAGTTCTTCCTCTGCTTATTTACCCTGTATCTCTCACAAACAATTTTTTTTTTCCCCCAAAATGAAATGGAAACAAATATCAAATATCCTGTGGATCTCATGCATTACCTTTCTGCCGACTAAGCCCCTCCTTGATACATATTGTTTACCTTTAAACATTTCACAGAAAATACTGTGTTGCTATCTGCAATCACGTTTAGAGGACTGACAAAGTACATATCAGATGTTGCCCCACAGAAATAAAATTAAACAAACAAAAGAAAAACCCACCTAAAATGTATGTTCTTATATCAGCTAGATTCCATAAGTAAGGCATATAAATTTTCCATTTAAAAATCTATTTGATGTAAAGGAAAGTACCGAATTCAGTGCCTGATGCTCTTGATTCTACAGCAAATTTCTTGCTTTTCCTCTTGACTGTCAGCCTGTATATACATCTTGGAAGTTTAATATCTGATGGTTTGGTTTTTTTTCCCCTTGATTCACAAAACTCAACTTTACTTAAAAAGAAAAAGGTGTTAATGATTTTCTCTACAGTACATGAGGCAAAATAGAAACCTGACAATCTGTACTTACCTATGGATTTTTTTCAAAACAGTAAAAAGCAGTGTTTGTAAACAGATAAATAAGAAAACCAGAACCCTTTTTTCACCAATGAGGACCACATCTATTGCTGTGTTTCCAGTGTGGTTCCATTATGAAGCATGGTAAGTGTGTTTTCTTCTTTTAATTTTATAAATCTTAGATGTCCATGAATTTATAAAAAAATATGCAAAGTTTGTTAGGGTGTATTTATCTATTACATTTTAAGGACTATTTTGATGCTAGTTAAAACTTGTCTTCAGTATTATTATATTAATTACTGTTTGGCGGAAAGAAGTGTAACAGTAAATATATTCTTTACTCAGGGTACGGGTTTTGTTAGTAGGGCCCTGCTTTATAAGGTGAGGTGCTGAGGAAGTAATATTTTTATTCATTTCTTGTTCTGCATATGTAAACGTGTGGGGATGATAGATAAAAACCAAATATATAAGGAAAACATGGGAAAAGCGATATCTGCAAATCTCTTCCTCATATATTTCCAAGGAGGTGATATGAGTGACAACTATCAACATGAAGTGAGTGAATATAATCCTGATAACTATTCCATACATGTTCAGATCTAGTCACCGTTCCCAGCAAGTCATTCACATGTGAAATAGCTGAGGGTAGTTTCAAAAATTGCATAGTGCCTTAGTTATCTTTTCTGCTTCGGGAGCAAGTAAAACAATTTTCTGCAAGCAAGTTTTAGTTGGTATTAAAAAAGATTAATATATTTTGCATAGTCAATTAAAATATCTCAGATAAGAGATGTTAGCATCAGAAAATGGCTTTTCAGAAGCCAGCTGCAGCACACAAATGTGGGTGTTTAGGTAAACATACACAATAAACAGTGCTTTGTAACAAAACTTTTAGAGCCTCAAAGACATTTTATAGGCTTTATTTAAGGTTCTAAAGGTTTCATTACAAAGTACTGTTTATAGCATTTGCAGGAAAAAGGGAGCTGATGAAAGCAGTGGAAATGTGTTTTGATTTCAGGTCAGGATTTAATGGCTTAAGAATTTTTTAGTTATTTCTAAATTTAAAGGAGGAAGGGCAGTGGAAAAGAAAGCTTTTTTTTTTTTTTTTTTTTCTCTGAAAAGTAGATTTAAAAAACCTGGAAATTCAGAATGGCTATAACATCTACATATATGTTGCATTGTGTTCTGTCAATTCTATAAGGATTTAGGACAGCACCTTATCAGTGAAAAGTTTTATTTGAGGTGACCAAATGACTCATGGCTCACTTGGTTCTGCATATTTTTTGGGAGGAAGAGTGAAATGAAAATAGTATATGAAAGGAGTTACAATACACATTGCATAGGAAAGAACAGCACAAAGGATGAAGGGAGTGAGGGAAAATGGAAGTAGAGATGGAAATGGGGTGGATTCTTGTGCAGTTTGCAGTTTAGTAACTGTAGACAGATTAGTAGGTATGTAGGTAGATATGTAGATAGGAAAGAAAGCTGGGTTTATGCTATACTGGCTGGGCAGCTACAGCACATAGTACATTACTACTGTGTGATAAATAAGAAAAGGAAATGTAATATTTTTTAAAAAACAAAACCAAAACAAAACACATGAGGAAATTTCACTTCAAAGAAAGCACACTGAAAACTTGCCTATGTGGCAATTTTGAAGCTTTCAATGTTCAAGAAAGAATTCATTTGTTTCTAAGGTCTAACTAGATTCTTCAGCTTTCGAGGCTTCTTCATGGGGACTTACTGAAGTAATCACTGATTTTGTGCAGCTCCGCTCATGGAGACAATGTAATTCACTGATTAATTCTAATAACCCCATACAAAGATGTTGCTGGTATCCATGCCACTATGTTTCATTATGTTGAAGTTTATCTGCTATTTCTTAAATATATTGTTGGCCTACAATATAATATTTATACTGTAGTAATATTGTCAATATATAGTTTATACTTAAAACAGTAGCAGATTGCTTTTTATTGTGGATACACTATGTGACACTAAACTTGTAGAAATCACACTGGGCTGTCATTCTAACAGAAGACATGTAATATACATATAATTCATATTTCCTTGTGTCTCTGCTTAAGGCTCAGGGCAAGCCTGCATGAACCACAGAGCAGGATTAACCCCCTCCCCACTCACTCCCAGGGGAGGATAAAAAGGGGAATAAGGAAAAAGAAAAATGCCTCACCCAAGGTTGGAAGTTAAGACTATAACAAATTCAATGAATAACGGGAGTTAGAAGGAAGGAAGGATACAGAGCTCTATCCAAAACCAGCTCTGGGATGGTGATGTATTGTGTGGTGAATGTGGAGTCTGGCCTAGATGGTCTGAGATGCCCTCACAGCTCCCAGAGTTCTGTAAGGAAGACAACCCCCAACCCCAGCCCCGAACCTTCTGTCTCCTTGTTACATGGAGAGTGGCAGGGAAGGGGAGGGAATAACAGCTGCCCTCTGACTCCTCAGTGTCCTGGGGTTACCATTTGTCCTCCCCATTCAGTCTGTTCATGCTTAAACCACAACACCATGAGAGAAATATTTCACTGTTCAATTTCATTCCTGAATTCACCAGTAAGAGTAGAGTTGAGAAGGTAAAAACTTTTGTTTTGGAAATAGATTTCACAGTCATCAAAAGAAAATGTAAAACTTCTGAAAAAATAAGTGGGAAGGAGCTTATTTTAAAAATACAGTATATTTGTTTTGTGTATTTGAATGCAGTAAACCTTTTTCTGTGTAATTTTCCATTATCAATTGATGTAGACTTGATTGAAATTGAAAAATGTGAACTTCTGACCACTTCATAACTTCAAAAGTGACAGTTTGCACTTTTCTGTCATTTAGAAATATTCATATTTTCATAAAGTTTTTCATTGTTTATTTGACATAGACTTTGTGATTAAGCTGTGTTTATTATGTTTACAGACGCTAGCTAGTGTTCTTTCTCAAAATTTGGTTTTTTCACTGAAAATTGAAGTGTTCAACTGCAGAGAAAAATGGCCTTCTGCTAGTTTGTCAAGTGTCTGTTTAGAATCAGAAATTATATAACATTTACACTTTGGACATTTTGTGTCCTTTAGTAGAAGCTAACTTGTCCTCCCCACTAGAGCACAGAGTTGCATTTGTTCTCATAATAAGTTTTATAACACAGAGAGATTAGGCTCTCTGACATTATTTTGCAACAAAAAGTTAAAAATGAGCCATAGTACTCTGAATCTCTGTGAAAGTCCAGATACTACCAGTGTAGAGACTATTCCTCTAGTTTCTGCTGCTGTTGTTACTGCTGCATAAAGCTGACACCTTATGGGATGGATGAATTAAAGGACAGATCAAAATTCTGAAGTTACGAGGTCGCAGCGATATGTCCTTTTTTGTTTCTTTCAGATCTGCAAACTAGAGTATAATAGTCCCTTGCAGGAAGCAGCAGTGCTATTCTCTTCCTTTGGCATTTTCTGGAGCTCCTGCTAGATTTCCTTTGCATTGTTTTCAAATCTGAATGCAGCTGATAGTATGAAACTCCAGCTTGTGTTTACTTCTCTGGGTATCCTCAAGGAGATCCTTTTCAATGTGGATCCTGGTAACAGCAGACTGAAGTCCTCCATCTACCAAAACAGCTAAGTACATGCTTGACTTTAAGCACATAAGTAGTCTTATGAGCCAGTTATGTGCTTAAAGTTTACTAGTTATGAGTTATTTATACATTCCATTTCATTGGGAAAGGATTTTAAATGAGGCGGCAACAAGGGAAACAGGCAGATGTGGTGTTTTGGCAAAACACCTCCATTCCTGCTATAGATGAGAGTAGCTTTCTAACTCTGACCTCTGTTACAGGGGCAACCAATCTAATGGTACAATACTTGTATGGAGTGACAAAGCTGGGCTAGTGGAAGTTCACAAACTAATATGCTGTTCTATGAATCATTAACTCTGTGATTTGCACAAGGCCTACACAGGACTAGGGAAAAAAGTCATTAGTCTTATAATTTGGTTTGGGTTTTTTTTTGGTTTGTTGGTTTTGTTTTGTTTTGTTTTGTTTTTGAATTACAGTAGTTATCTGTGTCAATTTACTTTCACAAAGTTTATATTTCTGCACTTTGTATGCTATTGTTTATTAAGATTAAATGCCTGGGACATCCAAAAGGAAAACTGTGAATGAAAAAAAAACCAAAAACAACACCCAGAGCACCAAATCTATATATTACTCAATATAATTTTAAAATTCAAAGTTATTGAAAAAAAAAAAAAAATTAAACAGTATACTTTAACAGTGTGCAGCCACATGTCTGAGCTCAGCTGACTTATTTAGTCTGTTGATTGACGGATGCATTTGGTAGCTCCACGGATGTTTTATAAGGGAAGAAATTTATGCTGAATCTCACTGATATTACTACTTCTGACTTGTCTGTATCCTCCGCTAAAACACTTCTTTATTATTTTCTTCATTTTGTCCTTATAACATAGGAAATTTGCAACAGCTTATAAACCGCACACTATAAACAAAATTGAATTATAAATCAAAATGTTTGGAACAGATGATGTTTCCTCAGTGAATCCCTTTTGTGCTTCCAAAATTAGCATTGTCAATCAAACCAACAAGTGGTGTGTGGTTACATGGAGTGGATCCCCTCTCAGAAGATACCTTCTTTTAGAAAACCAATCAGAACTGGCACTGACATGATGAGACAGACCTGTCAGCAGAGCTGGGGTATATAAAGCAGAACAACTATGTTAGCACTTCTGAGCAGTCGTGCATTCCCCGCCTCGCCTCGGGTGTAGGGATTGCAAAAAAACAAAACTACACTGTCAAGACTGTGTAGTTTTGTTTTTATGATTAGAGGCTCTACAATTCTCATGCTGGGATTGTCTAATAAAATCTTACTCTGGATAAGGACGTCGTTCAAGAAGATTTCGTTGGGCTTAGCCCACTCTTGCAGGCACTTTGAGAGATCAGGTTAGTAGCATATTTCTGCTGGTGTAATAAGTATTCTATCAGTCACTAACAATCCTTGTATCTATTATTTATAAAATTTCTCATAGTGGGGTAGAGGTTTCAGAGTACAGACATGGAGCACTTAAATTCTCTAGCAAGACTGTCTCTTAAATTTCTGGGAGTAAGTTTTGATAACACTCAGCAAAATGTTTTTCCAGTATATTTCTTGTTAAAGACTATATAAATTAAGATTTAAAAAGTGCATGGAAACATCTGCCTGACATAAAAACTCCTTTCTGTTGGGAATGTTCAAGGTTATGCTTCTGAGAGATAAATTGAGAAGCTCCAAGAATAGCTCTGATAAAATGCATATGGTATCAGCTAAGCACTGATGACTTTTTAAGGGAATCAACTGCTAAGGTATCAATTACATGGCAGCTCTGGAACACTTGTCTGCTGTCATTCATAGCTGGGAAGGTTATTTCTGGAACATGACATTTCAGATGCATATTTTCAATTCTAATTATACAAAAAGCCTTATAAGATCAGATCTTCATCACTGAAATTTGCCTAGAGAATGAAATATATAAACTTTGTGTGAACTCCATGACAATTCTACTTGATTAAAGTATTTCCAAAGTATTCTAGAGTCAGGAAAGTACATATATATATAAGCTTTCATAATATTTTCTTCTATTGTAGGATTATTTCAATATATTTTAGCTGATCTTCAAAACTTAGTTATAACTGAAGTACGTCTTAGTGAAATATATGTGAAGATATTTGTCATCATCTTCCTTTCAGAAAACTAGTGTTGTGTTAGGATGAAATGTTGGTAATTTCTTTCTAATTTGAACCCATTTCCACCCACTCTCAAAGTTGAAAAGCTTTGATAAAAGGCTGCTCCTCTGTCAAGCTGGAACAAGTGTCCAGATAACCAGTAAAAGCAATAAAATGCAGCTCAAAATCCCAATACGATATCCAGTTCTGCTCTTATGCACTTATATGTAGGCATCAGGCACTGAATTCAGTGATGGAACTCATGTCTTGAATAATTTTCAACCTTTTGAAAGGCAGCTTAAATCTGGCTCATAGTGAAAAGAAACTTCACCTTCTCATTATGTTTTAAGTTAAGCCTGAGACTGTCACAAAATCATACACAAAAGCCAAAGTAAGCAACAGTAAATATGTGAGAGTGACTTGAAAAGATTATGGGGTTAACTCACATTTAGTAAGACATGATAAGCTCTCAGAGGAATTTTTTAATGAGAAAAAAATGTAAATTTAATAGATGTGTGATACTATTCAGAAGATACTAGCTACATTTTAAAAACTTACATAATTCAACATCAGTAAATAAGTATGCCTATGTAAATATAAAAGAGGCCTGATATAGAAGTTTTTCTGGAGGCAGTGTGATATTTCAAAGTAGGATCTTGTGGCATAGGAAGAGAAAAAAACTATCTTTCTTTCAGATTTCACATGGATCTCCAGTTCTTCAAAGCATCAGTGTCAGTGGTTACCTTATATCCTAGCTCATATTTCGAAGGTGGCTGTCTTCCCATATTCAAAATTCCACTGAGATACTCTCTAAGAAAGAGTAGAATTTTATCTGTATTTTTAGTACCAATATACTTCTGTGTAAAATTACATTATTTGCTACTGACAGACTGCTTTTAAAACTGTGCCTCATGGCATTTTTTTAATGATTCTTAAACATATTTAATTAATTACTATTTTAATTATTATTAGATTGTAGATCACATTTTTTTCAGTTTCTATTTCGTGGCCTAGTTTGCACTGACAAAACATTTTTAAATAATTCAAAAATTGTTCTACACAATTGATTATTTTTTCTTTATGTAGAAGAGGTTAATGGACAAATAGAGGCTGGATGACCTGCACAAGGTCATACAATGAGTCAAGCAGAACTTTGTCTCCTGCTGCATACTTGTAATGCCAAATCACAGCTTCACTAAATATAACAGTTTTAGATCCAACTCAGCCAAGTGTGCCCTAAGAGTAATTTGTTATCCAGCTTCATCAAAATCTATGGTCTTCACATTTCACCAGGTCTATATGACTTAAAACTGAGAAAGGTACATTGTTATGAAAATGATTACAAATATTCCTAAAATCTAGCAAGAAGGATATGTGTATAATACTATATATCTAATTATGTTTTTATTGCTTTCAGAGTGCCTGTAAAGATGACGACAAAAGCACCAACATTTACACAGCCATTACAAAGTGTTGTGGCACTGGAGGGTAGTGCCGCAACCTTTGAGGCTCATATTAGTGGTAAGGTTTTGATTCATTCTTGCAAGATTTATTATTTTTATTATTATTATTTTTTAGCAATGTTTATGGTAAGACAAACAGTAACACTTTTTGTAAATCATAATCTAACCTGAATGGGTAAAGATCAGTGCTGGAACATGAATATGTATCTTGTAGATACATCTTATTGTACTGATTGGCACTTTGAGGTGCTGTCAGATATCCACAAAGATACTGAATAAGGTCACAAGGCTTCCCAAGTGACAGCCCATCATCCTGCCAGTGAGACTGCTGTCTCATTCTCCTGTATTTTAGTGTCATCAAAACTGGGGTAAAATAACATTAAAAGTATGCACATAAAAATACATACTGTACTAATGAGGGAACTTCATATGGGTGCAGAGAGTAATTGTGTTTGGATAATGATCAGAGAGAATGAGGAGTCAATGTGCAAAAGACAAGGCATATGCTAGCTCTTCTTTGAACCAAGTACTAAACCTTACTCTGACTAAGCTGTATTTCTACCTTCTGAGCCCTTGAGTTTACTTAATTCTAGAATTCTGGCAGAGGCATTAAAAGCACAAAATCCAGGTCCACATGGCCACTGAAGAGGGTAGAAAATGCTGGTTTGGTAGGTAATACATATGTAGGGTGATCATGATGGTAGTGCAATGCTGGATTAATATAAATTGTTCATGTGATTTAAAGATGCCACATAATTTTAAAGGATACTTTACCAGTCTGCACACTATTAAAACACCCTATCTTGTGCAAAACCCTGTGCAAACTCTAAACATAACTTTATCAGATAACCAATACCCTAAGTGTGCCTCTGACCTCAACAGTGACTCAGGAGAAATGACACATGTTCTTGCTGATGGAATTATATTGTCTTACAGGCGTTAGCAATGCGATGAGCTGCATACCATAAAACACTACCCAGATGCTCTGTGACAGGTGCAAACACATGATCTGTCCAGCTATAAAGATCTTTGACGTCTATAATCCACTGGTCATCCTTTGGTCCCTTTGGATAACACTGGCTCACATAAAGCATTTTAACATGCTCTGTAGTCTGCATTCATGATATTTTTTCATGTTATTTGTCCCTCTACTCTTCAGAGAATTACTCTCACCTTCTATTGTTGTCTGTATACTGTAAATTCTCTGTGAAAAGTTTCTTCTACTGCTGATTACAGTGCTTATTAAAAATATATAAATATATCATCAGAACAAGTTAGAATGCTAATTTTATGGCTCAATGTGAGATTTTGGCTATTTTCATTTGTGTGATATTGTAGAGCTTGAATTCTAAGGGGAGATCAGAGCAGTTTTTCTACTAGCACATACCATATTTATATTTCAGTCCCAAATGTCATGTGAGGCAATCTACCATTAACTTTTATTAGAATTGTGAGAGTCTGGAATAACTTTCCTGCCTCAAAAGCATCCACCAAGATTGACACATCTGACAGTGGCTTGGTATTTAATTTTTCTAATACATAAAAAATATGAAAGTCTTATTTCTTGAACTAATTGCATAAATGATGGACTACACAGCTTTATTCTGCTACCTTGTCTGTCCTTTCTAGCTGTCACAAATTATTGTGAATTTGAAATTCAACTTTCTCTTTATCTCTCATAACACTGCCCTTTTATATACAAGTATTAATACAGAGCTACAAATAGAACATGAAGATCCCAGTTAATCTAAGAGTACTAAGAGCTTAGCAACCACCTGAGATGCAATTTTGCAGTCCATAAATTAGAACAAATGAATTGTACTGTTGTATCAGACTGCAAATCAAATGCCACTTTATTTTGTCTGATATCAGACAAAACTATCCAGTATTTTCCCCTGCACTCAGAAAGTGCAGAACACACAAACTCTGTGGTTAAAAGCAGTAAACACCAGAGCAGCTGGGACATCATCATAGGCATAAATTAACTATTGACAACATTATTTTTGGTTGCCTAGCTTAAAACATTTTGAAATGGGATTAAATCAGTGGGATCTATTGGATATTCTATGATGATAATGCCCAAGCTGTCCTATACAGTACTACAAAATTGAATTATACAAACCCTATCAGGGCTGTTTGATAACTTCCACCTGTGAAATTAACAAAGCTTAAATATACTTTTACCCTTTTGATTACTAATCATCTCTAAAGCTGACCACTTTCGTTTTCTCTGTGTCTGTTTCTGTTTTGCATATATCAAAAAATCAGTTTTTCCTCTATGAGTAAAATTTAAAGCTTCCCTGACAAAGGCTGGTGTGACTGCAGATGGACAGTAAAAGTTTTAATCTACATATCTCAGCTTCTTTTTTGTTTTAGTCTCATGTAGTCATATTCCTGGCATGTTAAAACCCAAAATAATTAAGTTTATAGAAGGGATACTTTAGAAAGGAAGCCAAATTCTGTGGTACTGGGGTTTTCCAAACCAGAGTTGAACTGGAAAAATTAAAGCAGCTGTAGTATGTGCAGTCTCAGATCTCATTCCTGAGCCCCTCTGCAGTGCAGTTGGTGATCTGACTTCAGTGGAGAAGTATATGAAGTAAATTCGCAGGGATTTTCATTTAGGAGAAATGTTGTTCTAGGACTACACTTTTGTTGGCATTTTTGTTAGCGATAAGCAATACTACTTAGATACTAGCAACTACATAAAAATAAATAAATAAAAGTCATGTGCATTAATTCACCCCCCTCATAATACTGATGAACTTTCATTGCCAAACACTACATTCTATTTATTATTCAAGTGATTTCCTGAATGCAGTAGCGTGTGCAGTTGTCCTATGCTCTGTGTATTTTATAGACCTTTCTCAGAAGATATTCCTTTACCACTCTGTCACTGGACATACAATAGATCTGTGCCTGTGCTGCTACACTCCACTATAACTGTTCATAGGCGAGCAAGTAATGTGTTAATTTTGGATATCTGCCATTTCATAGCATCTTAATCTCTTTTTGTCTTTTTTTTTTTTTTAGGTTTCCCAGTTCCTGAGGTGAGCTGGTATCGGGATGGCCAGGTTCTTTCTGCTGCAGTTCTGCCCGGTGTGCAGATCTCGTTTAGTGATGGCCGCGCTAAACTGGTGATCCCCACCGTGACAGAAGCAAACAGTGGAAGATATACCGTTCAAGCCACCAATGGATCTGGGCAAGCAACTAGTACTGCTGAGCTGCTTGTCACAGGTATCAAGCAGCTAAAGAAAGGCACATTTCTCTGCTAGCAATGTGAGAAAGACAGTGATAACAGGAGTGTCACAGATAAAGAAAAAGATTTGGAAGTACATGATAGGCAAAGAAACAGCAAACCAAATTCCTTTTCCTCAAACAGCCTAGAATTCAGCATATATTCTCACCAGTAATTTCTAATAGTGTCTTTTACGCCTTAACTGTATAAAGTTTAATCTATTTTATAAGCTCTTAATCACAATTACAAACTTCTGTTTTTAGCTCTGTGTAATTCTGTTTGTGTGATCTGTCACACTGGCTACATTCAAACTATCATAAAAGAAGGGAAAAAGTTCTGCAGGATGAAGTCCTTCATATTTAATGATATAAATAATATTTAATGGAATAGCTCACTTAAAGAGGCATACCCAAGACACTGTTCTTACTACCTATGGTATAATCAGTGTATCTCTAATTTGAGAAATATTGGCAATCATGGGTATAATCAGAAATATCAACAATTTTAAGCACATGAAGAAGTTAAGGGTGTTTGCATTTTGTCAAATTAACTAATGTTTTAAACTTCTGAGAAGGTGGTATCATCTGCCCATAACATGTAAAGGAGGAAGACTTTGTACACTTCTAGTAATGAAAATATCTAGCCCTTAGAGTTCTTTTTAACAGTCATTGTTTTTCTATTTATTTCTTCAATAAAACTGCAGCTGCAACAGCACCACCAAACTTCTCACAACGACTACAGAGCATGACTGCAAAGCAGGGAAGTCAAGTTCGATTTGATGTGAGAGTGACTGGAATCCCTACACCTGTGGTGAAGTTCTATCGGGATGGAGTAGAAATCCAAAGCTCTCCCGATTTCCAAATTTTAAAAGAAGGAGACCTTTACAGCTTAATAGTTGCAGAAGCATACCCTGAAGACTCCGGTACCTATTCAGTAAATGCTACAAATAATGTGGGACGTGCTACTTCAACAGCTGAACTGTTAATTCAAGGTAACAAAGTAGTAGTCAAAAACCATGAAAATAAGTGAGCATTCATTCTTGTAATGTACAATGTATACCACTTCCTGAAACTTATATTCAATAAGTTCATGTATAACTTCTTTCTCCGGAGTTATTAACTTGCAGTATCTTTGGTGAAATTTGCCAAAGATTTTTCTCCGAGAATTTAAAAAGACCTGTACTCCAAAATGGGTCGTCTTTAAACTGAGCATGAAAAAGACAGAAAAAAGTGTGGGATGTTTTCAGTTATTCTCAATTTGCTCTGTGGATTTCTCAGAGATGTGTTTGTAAGCCAGCTTTTATAGAAAAGGTATATTAGATTGTGTAACTGCACATGATCTTGTAAATGAGCCTGGTCAGGATAAGGACAGTTCTTAAAGAATTGTAGCAGTGAATCATTCTACCCAGAGCAATCTTGCTTGGATTTCATGTCAGTCTGTGTAGTCATTTGAGATCCAGGACTGATTCCAAAGAATCTACAATAAAAGTGGTTTCTTTCATTTGTTTGGTGCTTTTTTTCCCAATGACTTTGTAATGCAGAAATATTATTTCAACTGTTTTCACAATTATCTATCCGGAGGTACTGCAGGGAAAACTGATGGTTGCTTAATTATTCCTCTGTTGTTTATATAAATTTGTATATAATTGGAATTGATCAGTCATTTCTGCAACTGCTTATTGTTTATTGCTATATGTGATATTCCTGACCATGTTTTGTCTTCCAAAAGGTGAGGAAGAAGCCGTTCCTGCTAAAAAGACAAAGACAATTGTTTCGACTGCTCAGATTTCACAAACAAGACAAGCCAGAATTGAAAAGGTATATTTTTCAAAAAAAAAAAAAAACCAAACCAGATAAGGCTAAAATGTAGATTATTTCTACAGTATCTCAGACTTGTTTTCTTGATTTCATTGTAGAAGACTGAAGCCCACTTTGACGCTAGATCACTTACAAGTGTGGAAATGATCATAGAAGGTGCAACAGCCCAACAGCTCCCACACAAAGCACCTCCACGAATGCCTCCTAGACCAACATCAAAGTCACCAACCCCAACAACAATCACTGCAAAAGCACAAATAGCACGACAGCAGTCACCATCACCTGTTAGACAATCACCATCACCTGTAAGACATGTCAGAGCACCAACACCCTCACCAGTAAGGTAAACTTAATATTCTTTCAAACAAGGTTGCTCTTTGAATCACCTTTGCATATAGCAGTAATGCTGTAGAATGAGAGCATAGCATAAAGTGGAAGAATGCACTGACTTAATATGGACTGAGTTTATTCTGATGGTAAGCTATAATGTGCAGTATTTGCCACTGCTATAGAAAGTGCATGCCTCGTATGTAAATTATCTATCCTATATGGAAGAAAATCCTTTAGAGAATAAATGTCATTTGCTCTACATACAGCTGAAGTAGCACTCAAAGCTCCAAGTTCACAATGAAAGAAAAGAAAACAGTAGAGCAGTTTGCCCTTAATTATTTTAGATGAACCGAGAAAAGAGCAGTGACACACTGATAAGTGACAAACAGGATGGGAGGATATGTAAAAAAATGTGAATGCGTGTGATGGTAACGGCTGCAGAAATGTTTTGAAGGCAGGAAAGGTAAATGTGGTTATGGAAAAATTAAGTTTAACCCTGCTGGTCTGGGAGACCCTAGGAGGTCTATGCTGAGAGGTATGTAAAAAGAATATTACTTTGGAAGTTCTGCAGTTTCAGCATCCTGAAGCACCAGCATCATGGAAGGAATGTCCAAGCTCAGTGCTCAGAAGAGGTGACTTTTGCCTCATTGAGAATAACTTGCAAGAACAGCAAGACATGGATTGTTAGTAACTAACAATAACTAAGAAACTGCACGTTTGGAAGAGTAATTCAATAGTGCCATCTAGAGTTCGTGGGGAACTAGAAGTTTGTACTCCACTACTAGTTAAGCCACTTTTAGGCATACAATAGATTAGACAATAAATCTAAAAAATAATATGATGCTGCTGCCCCCTACTGTTGCAATTTGTTAATGTTAGCTGGGAAATATAGCATTAAAAAAAATCCTCTTAAAGTATATCTAAGTTAGAAAGCCTATAAAAGCATATTGAAAAATGCTTTAAAACTATCTGCTAGGATTGGTATTAATTTTTGGAATATCAAAATTAAGAAACCAGTACTTTTCAAATGGCTACCATTACTGTGGGTGAGATTTGTAAATATAAGTATGGGAAAAAATATGGGCCCTGATCAGGAGCTTCTCTGGAGTCTGAACACATATATGATGACTCATGGAAATGAGATGTGGTGCAGGAGTAGATATAGTTATGCTATTGCTAGGTGGCTGCCACATGATATTTCTACAGAGTGCTTACACTAATCATTTTGTCTCTCTCCAGAGACCAGACCACAAATATAATATGCAGTAGTCACAGCCTGTAAGACTTTTATATTATTCATATTATGATAATTAAAATAGAGCACATGGAAGCTGATGATGTATTTTTGTATTTTAAATATATGTGCTTCAGTGAAATGCCCATTGACACTGGTCCTTATTTCCTTTTAGAAATCTAAGCTACCATAAAGATATGTTTCAGTAATAAGTATGACAAAAACACACATTAGGCATAATGTTAAAAACAAGTAAGTGTAATTTACAAGTAGAACACCTCAAAAACTTTTTAAAAATCAAAGTTCTGAAGATACTCTAAATGGGGAGTAAATTCAAGTTCAGACAGAAGTTGTTTATACAGTTGTCATGTGATGCTACGTTTTTTGTTTTTTTTTTTTTTTTTTTTCATTAGATCGGTTTCTCCTGCTGGAAGAATCTCCACCTCACCTATTAGACCAGTGAAATCTCCATCTCCAATCCGTAAAACACATGTAGTGACAACAGCTGGGGCTGAAGTCCTTCCTCCTTGGAAGCAGGAAGGATATGCTGCAACCATGGAAGCCCAGATGAAGGAAACAAGAGTATCTACAAGTGCTACCCAAATAAGAACTGAAGAAAGATGGGAGGGGAGATATGGGGTCCAAGAACAAGTTACCATCAGTGGTGCTACTGCTGGTGAGGCTGCAGCTGGTGCTAAAGAGGTAAAGTCTGTTTTTGGAACAAGCATTGGTTTTACTCAATGTGTAGCCTCACCACTGCTGAGTAGATCTGCTAAATGGAATTTGAGAGGCTGTGTATAAAAATGTGTGTGTCATCTGTTGAGAGAGTTCTGCTGCAAATATTTTAAAGCTTCTTTGCAACATTCTGTCTCTGTACTTGTTTTGTGCTTCTTCTGAATGTATGCAAAATATGAAAAAAATGTCTTTTGATGTGACTAATATAGGTGAGAAAGGACAGTGAAAAAACAGCAGCTGTTGCTACAGTTGTTGCTGCTGTGGATCAAGCCATGGTGAGAGAACCGGCTCCAAGTGCTGTAGAGCAAACTGCTAAAAGGACAGCAATGACTGCAGTCCATGTTCAACCTGTTCAGGAGCAGGTAGAGATAGAACACAAACATTCTATGATTTTCCCTTTATCCCTTCATCCAACATGCAAACAAGGCATGATTCACTATAAGGAATTAACAAGATATTACCCAGTACACTGAAAAAGCATGCATACTCATAGAGCATCCAGACTGAAAAGGAATGTTCATGGATCACTTATTCCATTGTTTTCCATCATAGCAGGATTGAAGTAATTATTCTTAAACAGGTTTTAAGTTTAAGAATACCTTCTATGAAAGTGATCCCATATTCTCCCTTGTAATTTTTTCCTCTAACATTACACTGATGAAGTTTTTCCTCTAATATCTCATGTATAATTTCCCCAATAGCAATAAAATAATTTTCCCTTATTATTTTTCCTTCAGTTGCATTTTTCTCTTATTTTTCCTTCTCTTCTTCTTTTGATGATCAATGTGTTCAAGTGAATTTTAAAGCTTTGTTATTGTTTTTGTTTGTTTGTTTGTTTGTTTTGTTGGTTTTTTTTTGTTGCTATAAAATAACAGATGAGAAAGGAGGGAACAGTAATAGTTACCAGTGATAAAGCCACAAAACAAACAGTAATATCGAGAACTAGAGAAGGAATTGTTACTTCACAAGAGCAAAGGCACATCTCTCATGAAAAGGTGAATAGTTGTTACCTATGATTGTCGTCACCTACCTTGTTCACAAATCTGATACCTCATCAAAAAGACAAGCCTATGAACAAGACAGATGACATACTGTAATATTATTTTTTACTTTTATATATGTTCACTCTTCTAATTTACTTTATCTTTCTTGTTTCTCTCCTTAATGATGACTGTCCTTTCTTTTTTGTTTCACTTCTATTATTAATATCTAAGAATGTGATAGATAATCTTGCAAATCATTAACTTGGGGAAAAAAAAAAAAATTTAAAATATATTATGTGGTGATTTACTAGATAGTAATCTCAATCATTTAAAGAACTGAACTGATGTGTAGGAAATAATTTTTAAATTTCCCAACTGATTTTGTTTTTAAGCTTGCTTAGAATTTGTAGCCTGCTTTGTTTGATGGCAGCACAGTGGGCCAGAAAAAACTCATTCTGCATTGAAATCAGTTTTTAAAATACCAATGATCAATTGATTGGAATTCAGATTATTTTAGCATGCAATTTAATGAATAGCCAGCTTTTATAAAGAAATGTTACCTTTGCAGTCTAGCTGAAAAGTGTAAGGAAGAAAGTGTAACCTAGCTTTAAAGTAATGAGAAACAAAAATCTACCTGGGCAAAGAATTACATGTTTATGTGCATATTACTTGTGAACTTCTTGGCATACTGAAAGTTGCCTAAAACTTGGTTTTAATATCCTACATTTTCTCAAACTGACTATGATGTGAAACAGTTTTTCTCTGATCCTTTTTAATTTTTTTTTTAATTACTGATTTCAGTAGCAAAGCAAGCATTTGTAGAATGTTTTAGTCTTTTTATGCTGAATGTGTACATGTTTTATAGCAAGTCTGCTTACGTCGTTATTGTTCTTTCCAGACTAGATGATTTTGAAAACCAGAGTTTTACATTTTTCCTCTCTTTTGTTTGTATCCTCTTTTCCAAGTGTATTGAAAATCATATGCCTTATATTTTAAAACAATATATAATTTAAATTTCTTTATTTGTAAACATCCAGGTAAGAAGAGAACCAGAGAAAGCTCCAGTACCTACAGTAATAATTGCCACGGACAAAGCCAAAGAGCAAGAAGCACTATCACGAGCTAGACAAGAAATATCTACCAGACACGAGCAAGTGCACATTGCTCATGAAAAGGTAAACAAATGTTATGTATGTTTAACTCATTGTTATGCAAGTTTGTGAAACTTCATTCTTCATCAAGTATGCTACGTAACTGTGTTCTCCTTCTTTATGGAGAGAAGATTAAAAATTAGATATAAAGCAAAGTATTCCAGACAAAGGCCCAGCACTTAAGATCCAGTTGTACTGACTTCATAGTAGCTCTGTCTCCAGAGGAAGACAGCTTCCCTTCTTGCAGATCCTTTAAGCAATATTTTTTCACTTTTATTGCCTGTGTACCTTTGCTTTCTGTCTGAAGGTAGAATTCTGAAGATAAATTGTTAAGGTATCACAAGATAAGATATTTATGCGTGGAGTTTGATTTAATGAAGTTCATATTTGTATGATCTGCTTAGACAATATCGTAGAACTTTGTTGGAGTAGCTGGTGAAGTAATTCCATCTACTAATGGAAGTAAATAAGAGTAAGTCATTAATACTCATTTTAATGCAAACAGTTTCTACAAAACTTAGCAATGATGTATCACTATTAACTAGGAAGCAGGAAGTTTCTTCTCTAATTCACACACAGACTAATGCAATATTTTAATCACTTTGAAGCATTTTGTTCAGCTAGCATATAAGATATGCAATACCTTGGTCTGTACAAAGGAATTATTTCATTTCTCAGGTGATATTTTTCTTTTATTGATAGACATTCTGAAATCTTATCCCACTTTCCTGAAAAGCTGAATAATTTTAAAACAGGCATAATTGATTACTATTATTTTTCTTTGCCATAAAAACTAGATAAGAAAGGAAGAAATGAAACCTTCTGTACCTAAGGTAGTAATTACTACTGATAAACCTAAACCACCGGTCATAATATCGAAAAGTAAAGAAGGAATTTCTACCAAACAAGAACAATTGAGCATAACCCACGAAAAGGTGAATAGTACTACTACAACCATATTTGGCTTTTTATCCTCTCTTCTTTAAAAACCTTCTGTGTCCCTCAAAAAGTACTAACTATACATTTCCAGCTCTTTTTTTTCCCTAAGATTTATTCCACTTACAAACTTGCATCAATACTGCTAATTAGACTATATTATTCCAGTTCTATCTTTCTCTCCTAACTGCTTTCATTAATAGGATGCCCATAATTCCCTTCTGACTTTTGAATGGACTGACTGACTCCTGAAATGCATTTTAACTTTTATTTTAAATCAGTACTTTTATTTAAATAGGTATCAGGTTTTAACAATACTTGCCAGTATACACATGCTACAGATATGTGTGCCATGCACAAAGATCTAACCCTTTAATTCTCTGTCCCTGTTCCCATTCCAAAATGCTTTCTCATTGTTCAAATATCTTTCAAGATCATATGTAACTGAAACTTTTATTTCTGCTATAATAATTAGATTAAAATGGAACCTAAGAAAACTACGGTAGTTCCAAAAATAATAGCCACTGATAAAACCAAAGCACCTGTCACAGTGTCCAGAACTCAAGAAGAAATTACAGCCAAGCAAGAAAAAATTCTTCTAGCTTATGATCAGGTGAATATAGCTGTTGCAGATGTGAAATGTACTATTACAATTTGTTTTATCTGCAAACCTCACCTTTTAAGTGCTACTTGGGTACAATAGAATTCCCTCAAATATTCCCAAAAACATATCCATTAAGTGGGAAGATTGTCAAGTAAGAGTCAGTGTAGTTAAGTGTCTAGTGATAAAGAGATTTATGTCTCAGTCTGTTAGGAAATGCCACTTTTAAGCTTACAGTGAGATTTCTCTGTCAAAGTCTTCCCCTTACCAATTACTTTCACATAATATTTGCTTTTTAAAATTTCTGACTTAGCAATCTTTTTTCCTACAAGATGATTCCTTGTAATTTTATGGTTATAAGATGAAACAACCTCTCCCTATTAAGGTTTGAATTGTATTGTTCTTTGTACAATATAAAATTTAACATCCATTCAAGTCTGTCCAGTTTATTACTTCTGATAATCAGACACTTATTGACACTGCTTTGTTCTAGTAGGACTCCTATAGCAGAAAAACTTTTATATTATAAT